>APFE030705090.1:0-19418 GCA_000404065.3 Pinus taeda | reverse complement strand
TCCATCTCTATATTTTTATCTCCCCCTCCCTGTCTCTCTTCCCCTCTCACTCCCACCTTTCTCTCTCTGTCTCTCTTCCCCTCTCACTCCCACCTTTCTCTCTCTGTCTCTCTCTCTCTCCTATCTTTCCATGACAGTCCCTACCCCCAAATCTCTGGCACCTTGCCACTCTCTCCCTTTTCCTCTCTACCATATTTTCCTTTGGTCCCTCCCCTCTCTCTCTCTCTCCCACACACACATAATATCTCATGCTTTCTCTCCATCAACATTTCTCTCTCCCTCCCACTGTCATTCCCCCTTTCACACTATCTCCCTCTCCCTCTCTCCTTTTCACAATCTCTCATAATCTCTCTCCCTCTATTCCTCACTTTCCCTTTGTCCCTTCATCCATCCCTACATCCCTTCCCACCTCAACTCTCTATCTCCTCCCCCTACTCTACCTCCTTCCATTACTCTCTTTCTCTCCCGCTCCATCTCTCCCACTTTGTCTCCACCTCCTGCTCTCTTTACCTCTTTGTCTTCCCACTTTCTCTCACTATGGCTCACTTTCTCACTCCCTCCCTTTCTCTTCCGTCATGTCTCTTGTCCCCTCTGTATCATTGTCTCTCTATCTCCCCCTTTGTCTTTCCCTCCCTCTCCCACATTTTTCTCCCTCTCTCTCTCTCTCTCTCTCTCTCTCTCTCTCTCTCAAAAACCCTCTACCACCCCAACTTTCTCTCTCTCCCTGCCCCCCCTTACTTGCACGCTCCCTCCCGTGTCTCTTTGTCCCCATTTCCTTCTCTCTCTCCCTCTATCCCTCTCTCTCCCTACCGTTTCTCTCTCTCTCACCCTTTCACACTCTCTCCCTCTCCCCCTCTCCATATCATACACTCTCCCACTCTCTCTCTCTCTTCCTCTTCTGTCTCACTCAGTCTCTCACCACTCCCCCATCTCTCCACCACCTCTATCTCCCTATATCCCTTTGCTCCCTCCCCTTCAATCCTCCATGACCTCTCTCTCTCTCTACCTCCCTCTCATTCTATCCCGCCTCCTTCCCTTTCTCTCCTATGATCTCTTTCCTTCCCTTTGCCACTAGCTTCTCTCTCTCTCCTTCAATCCTCTCTCTCCCTCCTCCTATCTTTCTCTTCCTCCCTCTCTCTATCCCTTCCCTCTATGGATGTCTCTCCCTCATTCGCTTCCCTATCTCGCCCTTATTCTCTTCCCTCTATATCAGTTTTTTTTCTCCCACTCTCTATCTCCTCCTTGCTCCCCCCTCCCTCTCCCTCCAACACCTCCCCGCTCTAGCTCATTAAGTTAAGATAGAAAAAACTTAGAAATAATTCAATTTCAATATAATAACATTAATAATAGCTTCCTCTTCTCCTCCTTTTCTGGAAGAGAAAAATAAATATGTTATTTCTAAATATAAATGTATTGAAATTAACAATAACAAAAATACATAATAAAAATTATAAATTTATATAAATATATAATAATAAATATTTAAAATTTAGTTTTTTTTTTTTAAATAAATAAAACTAAATATTAAAAATTATAAAAATTCAATTCCTATATAATAAATAAATCTGATTAACCACTTAATGAAACTGATCGACTCATAAAATAAACGGACAATTCCCAACAATCTTTTAAAAATATATTTGTTGATAGTTTGTTTGTGAAGCCAGAATTAGACTTAATACTAATGAATGAATTGCTTAATGCTTAAAGAAACACTAACGGATAATTAAAATGACATATTAAATTTCAAGTTATAATTATTATATATATATATATATATATATTTCTTAAAAATGTTAAATCTTTTACATACGTGGAGAAAAAATCTCGATTTACAGTAGCTTCACTTTTTCTGTTTAATCTACCTAAAATTCAATTTGTTCATTTTTTTAATTATTCATGATATATTGAACTATAAATTTGATGTAAGAAGTTTCTTAGGATTTTTTATTTTCATTGTAAATAAGAAGAAATTTGATTCCATGGATTTCCATTATTATTCCATAGGATGACATGGAAGATGATTCAAAAGTCACCCGCAAATCTCAAATAACAAAATATTTCAAATAATACAATTTCTCGTGAGATTCATAGCATGAGAGGTGCAGGAAAAGCTATATATGCAGAGAAGTGACTTGCCTTTCAAGGACATAGTAGACAAGTGGAAGATAAGACAGAAGGAGAGTAGGTTTAGCCAGATAATATACAAGTTTAGCTTAGTATTTTGGAAATGGTGTTCCATAATTTCAAGAATTCAAGTTAAAATGGGCATTATAGCTCTGTTATATATTCATGTTAATTGTGATAAGATGCCAACCAGGGACAAAAGACAATCAATCTTCAAAACAAATCTACTTATTTTAAACCACCTTAACAAGCATCATAAGGAATAAGGAATACAAATGCAATGTGGTTTCCTATGACGAGTTTCTAAATAATGGGACCTTAATATTCACAAGAAAACCGCAATTTATATGTATAGAGTTGACGAACAAGGGTGGTATTTATATTTCTACTGTATGAATATCGCTTATGAATTTAAAGAGTACGATAAAAGATGACCATATACATACTACGAGAATAATTCCGAGTGTGAACATCAAGTTTTAAAAAGGAAAAACCAGCTAAATTTTGAAGCACATAGCGCAAGCTTTCAGGAACATGCGCGACCGTAGACAAAAATGTGTGCAAATATTAAAACAAACAGCATATGCAGCCGTAGATGTAAAAGAACCATTTAAATAAGACCATGGAAAAAACCCGGTCTAGGTGTACCTACGCAATTCGAACGTGATTGAAGGCGTTGGTGGTGAATAGCTCCCAAATGCAGGCCCTGCTTGTAGCAGTGGTCTATAGCTGGACGAAAACTAACAGTAGTCAAGAGGACAACCAAATGGCCAAGAAGCTGCCAGTACCATGCCATATCTATCTCTGCAAATCACTTGTGTCCCTCTGTCAGTCTCCCCTCCCATCTCTAAGAGATATTTTGACACGGAACCATAAAATACAAAACACAAATCCTGACAAACATGCATACACACGAGGAGAGACAACAGATGGAAATTACAGTGTTTGTGAAAGAAAGAACAAACCAGAAGAATCAAGATAAAAAAGTACTCCAGCTTTCCGGTTTAATTACATAGATTTAATTTTTCATATAAAAGCCTCAAGAACCAATTTTCCTATAAACCAAATAGACTAGTAAAGAAGAAAAAATGGTAGAAAAGTCAAGTACCAGAGACAATATGGCGGCAGAAGTAGTTCATCACCCCATAGAACTTTTCGACGGTCGGACCAGAGGAACAACGCCAGAGAATACATATCTAGCCCATTCCCTGCGCTGCACTTCTCATAATTCGGAACGCTGAAGAACGGATGGAGCTAAACCAGGGAAGGGTCTCTACTCAATGGATGGTAAATGAAGCATGTTGTGATTTGTAAACTCCACCGATATATCTGTGACATCTCTTGGATACCCGGTACCATTTTGATGAGAAAGCTGGAAAGTTCTTTATCCTCCAAAGACTATCTGTCAGAAACCCTTGGATGCCTTTCTTGTAATCAAATCATAATAAAAAAATCGTTGAAAAGTCTCTTTCATTCACTTTGTTGTAATTATGGCACGTTGTGATGTTCACACTCCCCTTATATATCTCCTATATATCTATCACAGCTGTCCCCATAACAATACGATTTCGGCTAGAGCGTCGTCGGATTGAGAGATATTTATAATTACGAGTTGTTTATCATCCAACGACTATCTTTCAGAACCGTGGGTGCAGTTCTTTTTATCAAACGTTGCCATTCTTCTATCATAATTAACGTTGCCATTCTTTTATCATAATTAGAAACGGGTCAAAATTCTCATCGATTCCATTGGCGGTAAATATCGCACATTGCCTGTGTTTTAAAGTTTACAAATATGTCTCTTATACCTGTCCCTTCGATTGAGAGAGAGTTATAATCTGGAGACATAAAATTTCTTCATCCTCCAACTATCATCTGTCAGAACCCTTGGATGTCGTTCTTGTAATGAAGTGTGTCATTCTTATAATCATCCTTGTCCTCGAGTGCTGATTTAATTACAATTTGATTTTCAAAACCAGGTGACAACACAGTTTCTAGTTGTTAAATGATATTTCCAGTTTAAATTTGAATTCAAATTCACTGTATATTAAGTAATTTTTTTAAAAGCAAGAAAAGATAACAGATTTATATTAACAATTGTTTTAAAAGGTACAAAGATATACTCAAAGAATAGAATATTTGGAAGATCATCTCTTCAAGAATAGAGTAAAAAATAAACTCATAACTAAATTAAATCTACACACAAGAATCAAGTCATTCTCTACATTCCCACTTCTTACCATATTTTATATAGGGTAGATTGGTTATGGCATGGTGCTTTTATATTTTGGATTATATTAATTTATTTATTTTTTTAAGAAAGATTCGGTTTTAGTTATTCAAACACAATGTTTCATCTTATTCTAAAACTAAAACACAATTTGTTTTTCCTTGTCATTCTTATGGCAATAACAATAAGATCTTATTCTTTGGAATAACAGCTTTCTTTACTTCTATGCATGAAATCAAATACTAAGTCCAATTACACTTTAACCTAAGGCTTATTTTTTATCTTTGAAAAAACAAAAACTTATCATAATTAAATTATCAATTTACATGGAGGAGAACCATCATCATCTTTATTTTTTTATATGTCCTTCACATTTAAGAAAATTAAACAATTATCTACTTATAACACTTTTGGGGTTTATTAGACAACAAAAAATTATAATAATAATTAGATTTAATTCTACATACAAAAAAATTTACTATAATTTATTTTTATATTAAAAATGAATTAATTATTTAATTTATTGTTTTATATTAAATTTTTTATTCATATAAAAAAAAAATATTACGTTTATTTATAATATTAAGTATTTATTAAATTACAAATGATAAATATAAATATAAAACAATAAAAAATTGAAATTGAAATTTTAATATATAAGCCTAACATTGAAATTGAAATTTTAATATTTAAACATAACATTGATAATCTCTCTAAGTATGGAAAATATAAATAAAAATTTAAAATTTAAAAATTTATTACTTTGCATAAACGAATGTAAGTAAATGTTAAAAATAATGTAATTTTATAAATCTTTTAATAATTAAAAGGGATCATGAGATTTCAAGGAATCATAATATACCATGTTAATGGGTATGTTGGAAACTTTTCACTTCTTAAAATTGGCATATACCATGTCTTTTTGCCCTTATTTTCCTTGTTTAATAATTTCATCACTTCAAATGTGTTTTGTGGGTGCTTTATTTTTTATTTTTATTTTTTAATGATTGCTATCAATAATTAATAAATAAACATGAAATTATTTATATTTTATAAATAAATAAATAAACATAAAATTATTTATATTTTATAAATAAATAAATAAACATAAAAATTATTTAAATTTTATTTAAATCACTTAACCACTTTACATTAATGAGAAGTTTTGACTACTGACAACTCCCAAATAAAGCATAAATAGAACTACCAACACATCACACAAAATCAAGAGCCACCCACACATTACACAAAATCAAAATCAATATCGAAATAATCAATTTGGTTAAACATTAAAACATAACACATAGATCAGTGTTCTGACCAAACCATTTTTAGGAGAAAAGTATTGAATTAAACGAAATCTATTGATGTAGTGAGTACCCTTTTTTCAGAAACAAAAAGACTATAAATACTTAAAAGAAAAGCAGTTAAAATTACTTTGTTACCTCTTATTTTATGGAGAAAAACGTTGACCACCCTTCCTTTTGTTATAGAGGGTTATCAAATGTTTCTTCCAACTATCACTATTGTCATTCACAATATCCACTTTGTTCTCTGGAAACTAAACATGTATCTCAATTCTTCCTAGATGTCTAAATTACTTAAAAAATGATATTATGTTTCATATCATTACATATACATTTTCATTCAAAACATAAAAAATGATATAAGTGCCCATTAAATTTGACTACTTACTGTCACCATTCTCGAACTCTGAGAACTTGATCTTCCCTAGCCCTATTTGAATGATGATTGTTGATCGTCGCCAATCTTGGACTCTGACAACTTGATATTCCTGGATCTATGCTACACCCTTATTTTGACATGTCATATGGTACCTGATGTGAGCACCTAAGAAATTCATTGATGTAATGAGTACGTGTGCCGCTTTTATCCATGCATTTTCAACCACATATCCACAACTTAGAATAATGTTTCCCTGAAACTTCTTTGAACGAAGGGATTCTACTTCAGAAACTCACTGCAAAAGTCAGTTTTCTTGTGATGTTATCAAGCCAGATGGTTCTTTAAACAGCTTAAGCAAAACACATTATGGTCTAGAGAAATCGTTCTGGAACCGCTATAAAGCATTCTAATCAAATTTTGAACATATATCACTAAATGACCAAACAATAGATAGATAGGTGTTAAAAGGAGATGAAAGGTTTGAACAAATTGGTAGAACATCAAAGTGATAAATGTTAAAAGAAGATGAAAAGGGTAGACTAATGTCTAGCCTCACCAATTTCAAAATGGAACATTTTTGGTGTAATTATCTAATAAGTAGTATATGAGAGAAATATCTAATGTAGCATAACAACATAAAGGGAAACACTATTGGGCACATATCCAACATCCCGAATCATTTTAAAAAATCCATTATGCCACTGCCTCCTGCATGCTCAAAGCACAGGGCACGGTGGCGGTCTGCATGATTATGATAAGAAATAAGCAAGGTGGCATGCACATGCGTAAGAGGTGTTTGACAGAAAAGAGCATTAGTATGAAGGACGAAGCTAACAAAGAGGATACAAAAAATAAGGTGGAGCAACATTTTCTAGAATGTGAAGAGGCTCAGTGATCCCAAGTAGTGGTTAATAGCTATGTTCTTTGCCTGCACTTCATTGTGCTCCTCAATGTCTTGTTTGTTGAATTGGGACTGCATGGGGGCAAGAGGTTGGGGAGAGAGAGAATCTCAAGTTATGGGAAGAGTTTGGATGTGAACAGTGGCAATATTCATCGCAACTGTAGAAGTTATGTAGGGATGTTACTGCACTTGGGAAATTTATTCTCATGCAAGGGATCTATTTCGGTTTCACTAGGATTTTGCATTCTCCTCTAACTGATGGGGAGCATAGGGATTGGTAGGGAAGGCTGATGGCTAAATGAAACTTGTATGTTATTCTTCTTGGAAAACTTAAAGGGAAAGTGTAAGGTAGCATTAATTTCTATAGAGGTAATTCCATTCTATGTCCTGGAATGAGGCATGAAGGCTTGGGCGCTGTGGATGTCTGGGGCCATGAGGGCGAACACCTAGGCTTTAAAGAGAGTGAGTAGGGGGTGGGTGTCTAGGAAAAGAGCCCTCCGAAGCTAGGGAATATTATGTTGGGAAAGCTAGCTAGGCCAGCTTTAGCTGACACTAGGGGCAAGGGATGCTTCATAAAATAAGGGAGGGATACTTGGTTGAGAAAGGGGCTCAGAAGATGTGAGGCTGGGGTGAGTAGAGGAAATAATGATAGAGAGGCAGTCAGGGGGACATCGGACGATTTCAATCAACAAGGGGAACTAGGAAGAAGGAGCGGCGCTCCTTTCGAGTCGGCTTCCGGGCGTTTGGGTCTGTGGGCAACCACACAATTTGTGGCCAAAATTGTAGCCATTATTGGCACAGGGAGGGGGGCATATAGGCTTGTCTAGGGAATCTTGGGTGGGGATCTTTAACACTCAGGGGCTTTGAATAATCTACATGTGGGGGAAGAAAGGATGGATGAACAAAATGAGTGGCTATTGAAAATTATGAAAATAATGGTTTGGAATTGTTGGTTTCTTATTCGTGAAGCACGTAACTTCCCTTAGAGGAAGAAAACACTGAAGATAGTTCTAGGTCACTGTCCGCAGTAGGATATAAGGCTACGCGACAGTACAACAATGGCTAGTTCCAGGAAATGCACGGGTAGAGACAAGAGACTGTGGGAGAGCGAGGTTGACGCTGAGCCGAGAAATGTTGGAAAATGCAGTGGGAGGAAACCAGTCGACAAACTGATCCAATAAGCAATGGTTGTGTATGTGGGTAGCACCAAAGAGAAGATTCAACGACTCATCACTAAGTGGGAGTATGACATCAATAGATTTGTGAAAGTGGGGCCAATGGATGTGAAAGAGTGGAAAGAATTGGTTCGTCATCTCGCAGTAGAGAAACTAAATATAAATAGACTCTACACATGTACTGGCTCCATAGATTCCTCCTAGGGAAGGGGATGGAACAAATCTGGATGATTGTCATTAAGTAATTTCCATAAAACAATAAAGAATTTCAAAAGATCCAAGCTTAGCTGCAGAAATAGGATGGTTGTCTCGATCAAATCTAGAGAACATTGTCAAGCATGTTCTTAGTGACCCAACCTGAGGTAACTTGGCATCGACCGATCAGGATAAATAGGAGGATGAAGTCATAGTCATTTTGCTTAAGTTTTTATGTGGATAGCATTTACTTTCCAGTTTGTAGTATTTTATATATATAGAAAGACAACTCACGGTTGTGTAGATGATTATCAAGTATATATAGATTGGATATATAAACTACTATTTTTTGCTACTAGATGGCGTATAATGTGGTTATGTGGTCAACAAACCTCGTTTCCCAACTGGCAAGTTGATATCACCTAACTAGGCTATGTGGTTGTAACTTGCTTGCACATATTATAATGAAAAATAAGGATCTACCAATCTTAACAAAAAAAAGATACTTGGAATTTGTATTTAAACGAAAAACATTATTATGAAAATTATTTCCATTTTCTTTATCTAAATCAAGTTAAATTAAATTAAAATAGTTTTATTATCTAAATTTTCTTAATTGAAATCAGATTAACTTAAACTAAAATATCTTTTTTATTTAACATATATTATAATATATCGTTAAACTTATTTTAAAAGTTCAAATTGAAAAAATATTTTCATTCCTACAATTCTTATACTTGCCATTATCTCTAAACAAAAATAAATTCCATATCTTCAAAATTTAATCTACCAAATTTTAACATGTTTAATAATTTAATCAAAATTAGTAAATCTTGTCAAAATTATGTTTAATTTTCCCATTTAAAATTAAACTTAATTGATATTTTTGAATAAATATTTAAATTGAAGATAAATAATATGATGATTTTTAAGCCTGCTTAGCTCATGACATAATTGGTATATTTATTGTAAATTATATTAATTAATTAATTATAATTTATTTTAATAATTGCTAATTTGATACTTTATTGTTTTAAAACTAGATTTTGAAAATTAATTAAAATGTATATTAAATTTTAATTGCTAATGTTAAATACATAATTAAAAATATTAATGCTTTTGAATTAATTTTTTATTTTTTATTCTGAATATAAAACATATAATAATATAACTGTTTGTTATCGCGGTTGGTTGATATAATATAGTTGTTTCTATCTGTTTATTGATATATTTATATATATATAAAATTAAACTTACTCACTTCTATTAAAACTCATTTTTATTAGAACTATGAAATGAGAAAAAGCTAAAAAATTAATCAACAAAAACTTTAAAACTCTAGAATAATCGTACTTTTATTAACTAAAAGAAGAAGTGTTGTTTTATAAAATAATAATTATAATATTTCTATATATATATATATTTTTAATTTGTATTTAAAAATAATATATATGTGTTGAAAATGATTACATTTCTTAATTTAAATAAAAGATTTAAATATATTTTTTTTATTGAAATTTTTTAATCAAATCAATTAAATATTTTTCACATATATTTTAAATATTTTTAAAAAATTTATACTTATTTTGAAAGGAAAAAATATTATTATATGGGCTAGTATTTTTAAACAAGAACTTATTCTCTATCTTCAAAACTAAATCTACCAATATTTAACATATCAAAATCTCTATTTTCAAAACCTAATCTACTAGCATTTAACATATCTAATAATTTAATGAAAGTTAATGAATCTTCTGCAAACAAATATGTCATTATATTTCATATTATTACAAATTAACATATGAAATAATTTAATGAAAGTTAATGAATATTGGGCCAACAAATATCTCATTATATTTCATATTATTACAAATTTTGTCTAAAGAAAGTTAAATTTCCTTCTTCATTTATTAATTTGTTTTATATTAATTATTTGCATTTTTTTAATTTAAATAAAATACATTTTTTTAATTTCATAAATTTTATAATATATTTTAATTTTTTTTAATTATTTTAAATAATTAAATTCAGAAAAAATAGTATCACTTCTACAATTCTTTTTTATATCTGCTAGTATATTTAAAGAAAGAATAATTCCTTATTTTTAAGAATTTTCAAAACATAATCTACCACCCCTCAGGATGTCTAATGTTTAATCAAAGTTAATGAATCTTGGCAAAAGTAATATGTCAATTTATTTGATGTTATTGCAAATACTTTCCAAAGAGAAGTTAATTTTCCTTATTTTATTATTCAATTTTTTTTAGAGTAATTTTTTTCCCAATTACATTGGGCTATTATAAAATTTTATAACTACTATCAAATAGAAATTAATACTTACAATAATAAAATAAATTTATGAATATTCATATTAAAATTTTAAATTTTATTATAATTATAATCATATTTATTATTGTTTGCTAAGTGGTGTGAATATTTAACATGGATGGATTTTCTTGGAGTTTTGAACTAATGATATTCACTTCATGGAGTGGCTTAACATAATACCCCACCACCATCTATTCTACTTCCCATGGAACATAGTTATGTTCATTTAATAATAGTACCATAATTTATTATATTTATAAAAAAATATTCATTCATAATATTTTTGAAATTAGATATTGACGTGTTACTAAAAATACATTAACACTCCTCATGAGTTGTAGAATTAACACTAGTGACGAATGACCAACAACTTGCAATATACATCTCCTCGTCCCTCTCTCTCTCTCTCTCTCTCTCTCTCTCCACTAACTATCTCTTTTCACCCCTATGTCTCTCTCTCCACCTCTCACTCACTCCCTTTCTGATCTCTTACTCTTGTAATCCAACCCCCTCTCTCTCTCCCTCTTGCACTCTTCCTATATCCCTCCCCTCTTTGTCCTGTAATATATCTCTCTCACTACTCCCTTTATGCCAGCTTCCCTCCCTCTCCCTCTCTATATACCTTTGAAACTCTATTTATCTGTCCACCCTCACTCTCTCTCTCCCCTTATCCCTCTCACCCCCACTCCCTCTCTCCCTATCCCTCTCTTCCTATCCCTGTGTCTCTATTCCTTTCTCTCTCTTTATCCCTTCCGCTAGTATCTCCCTCTCTCTCTCCCCCTCTCTCTCTCCCTCTTTCAATATCTCTCTCTCTCTCACATTCTCCTCGCTCTCTCTCAATCCCTCCCTCTCTCTCATGTACCTACTACAAACACATAAAATTAAAAAATTTACCCTGTTGAGTTATATCAAAGTTATCATTGTCCTGATGTTATATATGATACCACCTTGGGTCACAATACATAGTTCCCAGTGCTCAGAAAACTTTCTAATGACATGATAGACTTTTGCATTAATGTGACACCATACCACTGTCCTTCCGGATTCACCTACACTATCCACTTGGCTTAACATTTATCACCTACTTTGTCATGGTGCTGTGGCAAGGGCAAGAGTACCAAAAACATTTATGCACCTCGGGCTCCTCCAGTCATCAATGGTGGAGATTTTGGTCGGCAGATCCAAGGGTTGAACATCGAACCGAGGGATTTGTACTCATTACCCTGGTGATATGGTTCATTCAGCTCATTGTTTCTTCACACTCGATCCAGCATCGCTCCACCTTCCACTGTGCCAAAAATTGTCTACAATACTATGGTTACTGCTCAAGGTTTCAGTTTAGTTGGCGGGTTGCCTAAATTTCCAGTGATTTATATGACTTGGATAAGTATTCACCACCTTTCCTCTTTCTTCCGTTACTCATATTTTCTTTGGCAATACACATCTCATGGTTGTAGCAGTTTTCTTTTTTTTGTTTCCGGGATGAAAGAGAAATGGGCATGGCCAGGTAATGTTGGCTCGAATAAAGGGATGGTCATGGCTACTCAGACTCTCTACCTCCTGCGCAGACCATCGGGTAAGAAAATATGGTTCTGGGTTGAACTTTCATGGAACTACACTGTATAAAAGCTACCATTGCAAGGGTTATTGACCTTTCTCTTTTTTTTTATGATTCCAGCTCCAGAGGTATTGCCTATCAAGCCTAGAGAACTGTTATTCTATGGCCTTACTTCATGGTTTCATGTGTTATGATGTTTCAGTTGTCCTGGCCTGAGGCTTGGTCACTTGGATGCATTTGCTGGCTTGAATTTCCTTTGACTATGTCAGTTGTGATTATGTGAAAATTTTCCTGGGTCCTTCTGTAAACTGTGGTGAGTTTTCTGGGGTCAATCCCTTGTAAATTATTTGATTGTTGGCCAAGTTTTCTTATTAACAATTCAAGAATCCTTGTACCTGGCTAATTGTTGGTTAATTAGTTTGTGCTTAGACTTGAGCTGAGTCCTTAAGACTTTCGGCATGAATTTTTGGAATTAAATTCTGTGTTTGTATAATTGTTTTCCAAATGATAAATCTAACTGTTGTTTACGTTCTCAATGCTTAAACTACTCGTGCACTATAGTTCCACTCTTTTATTTTATGATGATAGAGTTTTATATGCATGTTCTTGTATGTGAAGCAATAAGTGAGGGTTTATATAGATGCCGACCAATCTGTTAGAAAAGAGTTGTTTATTTATTTGAGCATCTGGGTTTTTCTTGTATGTCAATAATACTCTTTTCTTTTCTCAACGTTGTAACGAGTCACTCTTTTTTTTGTCTTTTGGTTGAAATATTGGCCGCCGAAACCCCTTCAAGGTTTCTTCCGGTACTTCCTTAGGGTTTCATCCTATGATATTGTAGGGTTTCCATCTATACACTATAGGGTTTCCTCCTATATAACTATAATAGGAGAACCTCATTTTCAAAGATCTTCCAAATATCGTGCCCTTCTCTCTCTTAATTTAGATGGACATCCAATATACATTCATACTTCTGGACCCGCAGGCTGCCAAGAAAGACTTGATCGCCTCAGTTTTACCTTTCTCATGCGACTTTGTCATGAGGTTGTGCATGCCAATAGTTTAATATAACTCAATTCCGGTCTTCCTGCCTTGATTTATATGCAAACTAGAATCTGCAATGATTACAGGGTTCAAGTATCGACCCCATACTTGTATTTGTTCCAAGTTTTATCATTTTCTTCTTAATAGCATGGCAACATTTCTTTCAGTTTAAACAAGAATTTCATAGAAGGATAAAATACTGCTTGCGCATGTTTCATTTTCAAGAATTATTTTCCTACACTTGTGATTTCATAGTTCTCAAATATGCTCTTATCTTTTTTGTTTGTCAAGTTGTTGTAATAAGAGTTCGGTTTGCATCGTATGGTTGTATTCACTATCACTGAGGTGTTTGTTTGATTAGTACGATAGACCCTAACTTCTGTTTCTAATTTTTCTTATTCAACATTTTTTCTGCACGATAAATATTCTCTAGTTATTTCCCTTATATTTAGCAAAAAAGTAAAAGAACTATTTCCATCATACAATTCACTCCTAACCACAAGAAATAAACGAGACCCCTACATCCTGTTTCTGAGCAAATTACATATAAATTATTTATCAAATTATCTAACAGATTATCTTAATAGATTATCCAAGTGATTTTCCTTACTTACCTGGTATCTTCCTAGCGATAAAGACTCTTTAGAGGTTCACCTAGATTCTCTTCTTTTTTCTTGTCCACCCAACCATGAGATTCATCTTTGAAGACTAGAATCTCCCCCCTAACTCTCTTGCATGATCACTATCCTCAGCAAGAATGCACTTAGTGCTTCGCTATCTAGTCGTCACAAGACTTAGCCCTCTGTCCTCCTCTGCATGTCCCTACAGCATAGATTTTTGCCTCTCCCCACTTCCTTTTCTCTGGAAGCCTTTCTAGTTAGGGGAGGTAGTTAGGGTTGTAGTATTAGAAACCGTCTTTTCCCAACTTCCTCCTCAAAAGTTCCCGGCATTTTCCAAGAAAAACATTTCTTATATTTCCTTAAAAATAATAATAACAAGACTATTAAATTTCAAACAGCTAACAATGTCATATTTAGTTATGTCTTTTACCACAGTAAAAGTCAAATATTTACATTTTCTTGTGGTATCACATCTCCCCCTCCTAAAATCAGACATCATCCCAATGTCTTGCAACAATGAACAACCCTGGGTAAGCTTGTTTCATGAGCTCTTCATCTTCCTAGGTGGCCTTGTCAGGCACAAAGTGCCGCCACTGCACTTTAACTTGGGTAATAGCTCGCTTCCGCATCATGAATTCTCTCTGGTCGATGATGTTGAGTGGTTCAACTAGGATTTCTCCTTCCGGTTTGACCTGCAACATGAAACATCCTAAGTCAGTTCTCTTTTAAAGCGAAACACTTAGACTGATTTACAGGAGATAATTCTCACTTGTATATCCTACCATTTGATTATATGTTTAGGATCAGAAACATATTTTTTCAACACAGAAACATGGAAGACATTGTGGACTCGTATGTGACTTGGCAAGGCGAGCTTGTAAGCCACCGACCCAATTGTTTCTAAGACTTGGAATGGTCCACAAAATTGAGGTGCCAACTTGGTGCAACCGTTCCATTGTAGTTTGCTCTTTTTTTCTCGTATTCTTACATACACATGGTCACCAACTTGGTACTCCTTGAATCTTCTTTTTCAGTCAGCAAAGCTCTTTTTCCTATCCTGAGCTGCTTTTAAATTGGATCGTACCTTCTTAGCCATGTCCTCCATCTCTTTAAGCATTTCAGGACCTAACATCTATTTGTCTTCCAATCCACCCCAACTTGAGGGTGTGCGACACTTCCGCCCATACAGTACTTCAAACGAGCTCATTTGCAGTGATGTATGATAACCATTATTATACGCAAGATTGACAAAGTGCAGGTAATATTCCCACTTGGTTGGTTGCTGCATTACATATGCCCTTAGCATATCTTCCACCACCTGGTTCACCCGTTCTGTTTGCCCATCAATCTAAGGGTGATATGTTGTACTGAAATTTAGCTCAGTCCCTAATTCTGTAAACAATGTTTTCCAAAAGACCAATGTAAATTTAACATCACAGTCTGAAATTATTGTTTTTAGTAGCCCATGCAACCTAAATATATTCTGCATAAAAATATGGGTGACCTGAACAACGCTATAAGTAGCCTGCACAGGTATAAAATGTGCTGATTTACTAAATTTTTCCACCACCACCATGATGGAGTGGTTATTTTTCCTTGTCTTGGGTAAACATGTTATGAAGTCCCTAGAAATGGTTTCCCACTTCCATTCCGGAATGGGTAATGGTTGTAATAACCCCACAGGGTGTTGGTGTTCTTCCTTTATTTGTTGACACTCTAAACAACGTGCCAAATACTGAGCCACATCTTTTTGCATACCCAGCCAGTAATATTCTTTTGGGTGTGTCGCTATCATTTTCTAGTATCTGGGGTGTCCAACATAATGGCTTTTATGAAATTCATCCAAAATTCAGTTTTAAATGCAAGCATTCAATTCATTTGAAGTGTAATTCTTGCATTCGATCATATAGGTTATTTGTATCAAGTTATTCTAATAAATGTTTTTTTGTATTCAATAATTTATAAACGTACAAACACAAACAAACAAACCAATACATTACATAAAATAAAAACATAAACATCTAAAATTATATCATCAGAAAACATGGATTTGTAACTAATTATCAATATATATTAATTAAAAATACTTCCCAAAGATGAATTGACTAATGATACTTAAAAAAATCCATAGCCACTCATGATGTTATGGTCATTTGCAAAAATGAATGAAATTTTGTTAAACTAAATGCTAATTTCAACATATATAGTTTAATACACATTCAATTAATTGGGACTGTAATTCTTGCATATTATATTTTATGTGTGTAAAATCATCATAAAGGTATGAAGTCAATAGGAAATTTGGGCAATGACCTTCCATATGGGATATTCTAATAAAAGCCTTTCTTGTGTTTTAAAATTATACACAAACAAGGGCATAAACAAAGAAACACATACATTTCATAAAATAAAAACACAAACATTTAAAATTCTATAATCATAAAACATCTGTAAGTAATTATAAAAATCATATTAATTAAAAACATTTATAAATAATTGTGCATTAAATATTGGTGCTTACAAAACTTCAAATTCATTCATGATGTTGAAAAAATAATATTTTATTAAATTAAACAACAAATTAAATATTAATAAGTTAATATATAGATTCTACGCATTCTAAAAGTAATTATTGTCTATGACATCACATGTGTTAAAATATTATACACAAACAAACAAACAAAGGTGCAACAAAGAAATACATAGCATCAAATAAAACCACATACATTTAAAATTCTGTCATAAAAAAACATCAATTTTAAAATTATTTTTTAAAGTTTATGTTTATTTTGTTTGTATTTATCATCGATCATTAGTGCCATTTCATATATTTTTAATTTTAAATTGAATGATTGTGGTTAAAAGAATATTCATGTTCATAGTCACCTCTGATATTGTGATTATATGTATTTGTTGAAAAGTATATCTTGATTAAAAGCAATCATGAAAACTTGTGATTTTCAAACATACAAAAACTGGTGATGATTCTTACAAGGAAAATTCATAGTCATTGTTACTTGTGGTATTATCGTGGTCATTTGTATCTATAAAATTTATTGACTAAAAATATTTGTGATTTTTTTCTTTTATACTAAATAGATTTAACAAGTTATAAACTCGATCCATTTTGCACCATAAAAGAACAATTAACTAATACACTAATTATGAACTCACGATGATTGAATTAAATAAAAAAATTGATTAAAATGTAAGATAAGAATATATTAATGAAAAAATCAAATTAAAGATTGAGAAGGGAACAATGTCAAGAGGACGAGTTCGGTGTGATGGCTAGGGTTTCTCTGTCTTTTTGCTTTCCTTATGTGATCGGGTCTCTTTAGACATCAAATCCACCTTTTGTATCATCACTAGGGCATGATCTCACCACTCACAGGTATAATAATGAAGTTTTTGAATGGAGTGAATATTAGTTTCGATAACCTATGCGGGGATGGAGTCTGATAGCCTGGGTTGTTGGTAGTATCATTCACTAGGCTATTGTGCAGAGTATATGCTCACCCCGTATGTACATGATGGCATAGAAGGAAGCAAAGGGTGTCACACTCATGAGTTGGGAATGGACCTATGTAGGGTTAAGGTGACTCTGGAGCAGAAATATTATAACTTCTTGCTATTAGTCACAAGAGAAATATCGGTCAGATCTGAAGGAAAAATTTTGGTTACAAAAGTTAATATTCCACCCCAAGCACTTCATTTTATAGATCTGTTGCTAAATATCTCGAACCTAGTTATTCTCAATCCCCTGATCACAATAGGTTGTCAAAATGGAGTAGTAGCATTAGATCTAGAGAGTTTTCTTCACTTTTTTCCAGATCAGAATCTTCCTCCATCAAAGTGGGTGAGCTAGGTGGTTTGACCATCGCTTATGAAGTCAATATTTCCACAAAAATCCCTCTCACTCTTTGTAGCTCGACTATTATCCATTGATTAGACTTCAGATCTATGTGACTCTCAATTATGGGCTCTCAATTTGGTAGCCTTCCAATATTTTTATCAAATCCCCAGATGGAAAATCAATATTATTTTGGGTTTGGGCTACAGATCACTTCAAACAATAATAGCACAAGATCATGCACACTTTGGGTATCCTCATGATCCTAAAAAGTCTAATATTTGGTGGAAAATCCATGCAATATGATGTGATGTTACAATATTATAACATCCTCCTATCATCCACCATCGTATCGAACATGAGGCTTCGGGGAGGATCACCTCGACCAAGAAATTCAAAGGGCATATGGGGAATGTCTAGATCTATTATTAATAAAGGAAAGAAATCAAATGAAGGGAAAGTTAATGGAGGCTTTTCATTCGTAGATATCCTCAAAGGAAAATTTGTTGCCTCAACAATACCATATTAGACACACAATATACCCAACCCCTACATAGTGGAACAACTAAACCAAATCCCAGTAATGACTATAGATCTACCATAAAAAATGATTTGTGTACAACATATGAATTTCAACCAGTACCATCGAGATTCAACAGTTTTTGGCTAAAAAAAGTGGATCTCTTCCATTGGATATTCACAAATTGGACAATAAATTGTGAGATTCAGATTTTTTTCAAGGGGTTTTTTCTTAGTAAAATTTACAATGTGAGAGGATTTTGAATATATATTGCAAGAGGGTCCATGGTTTTGGGCCTCTGTGGGACTTTTTGTCACGCCTTGGTTCTTAGATTTTGATGGCCATATAATGGTGGTATCTAGAATGTCGGTTTGGGTTAGATTGTATAATCTACCACTACATTTTTGGCCCCATAAAGTGATAGAAGCCATTGGGAACATATTACAGTGATACATAAAGAAATATACAAAAATATTTAAGGAGAAAATCTACACAATCAGACAATTATTCAACTTAGTCAAGGATCCCATAAACCCTAACCTTCAAAAAGGTGTTTATGTGATTCCTTGCTCATGCGGTAAGAAATACATAGGTGAAACATGTAGGTCTTTTAATATTAGAATTAAATAACACATCGTCGTCTTAAGCAGAGAAAGGAACTCAAAATTGGCCTTAGCAAAACATGTTCACTATTACTCTCATTACATCTGCATGGAAGAATTCAAACTGGTTAAAAAACGCGACCACTATCTTAAAATGAAAATCGAAGAAGCCATTGAAATAGAAAAAATGAAGAACAACTTGAACCGGGGTGGTGGATTAAAACTAAGAAACACCTATAAACCTTTACTTGAAATATTAAAAAACCAATAATTAAGTCATGTCCTTTAAAATAACCTATTCCCCCCCTCTTAAAAAAATAGTATAATAAATAACAAAAACATCAATTATATAACATCCTCCATAAACACTAAAACAATTAACAAATATAAACAGAAATTAGTAATTGAGTACTTCACATATAATCATTTGATAATATTAATATATAACTAAAAAAATGCATGTAATCATGATTACTCAAATCTAAAAAATTACAAATTAACTCTAGGAATTATAGATGATATTATAGCAAAATAACTCACCAAATTTGTAAGGATTAATTAATTAATTAATCAAATAAA
>APFE030705084.1:5722-63209 GCA_000404065.3 Pinus taeda | reverse complement strand
ACATAACCCTTCGGATTAAGGGGGATGTTGGACACCTAATCCTTAATGGGTTAGTGTGGAAGCCGAACAGACTAAGTAGTCCAAGGGACCTTGGGATGTGAATCCCAACGGTCACCAAATGTACTATAAATGTATATCAAATTGTTAATAAAATTGTACTGCATGATTTATCTTTCCTATTCTTTCTCACTGTCCATGTCTGTTTAATAGTTCATTACAACAAAAAGAACTTAAGCTCTGTTCACAAATAAAACTTCAACTTTGATTACAGAAACCAACTTAAAAATGTGATCCTAGAACTCCTCATTGTGTCCTCTTTCATCTCTAATCTCATGCTATGTAGATCTATTCTTAGATCATCATAAGGTAGAGGATGCAATGGTCAAAATACAACATCGACTCCCAAAAACTCTCGCTCCATACTATGATCAAAATAACAAATATTATTTAAAAAAAGTTTGTTATGTTTCAAGATCATGTTAAATCATTAATTGGAGGTGGAAACAATGCCACTTGGTATTAGTTTAACTGATTTCTAAGTTTTGGTGTTGTTGGCACAAAAATGACATCAGGGTTAAGACCTTGGTTTTGAGTGCAAGGGGGCCAACAAGGCTCTGTTGTAGTCTAGCACAACGCTAACATTTTCAACTTACTCAAGAAGGGGAAGGAGTCCCACCAAACATGTGCCATAATCGAAGTTATATGAGGGTTGGAATAATATATCAAGGGATTCATATCAACCAAAATAATACAAAGGAATGTAGCTTAACATGCAAAAAACTAGATCACAACAATCTACTCATGCTACAATAGAAGACTACCTAAACAAATGCATATATAAAAGTTTTGAATAGCCAACGTAATACACAATGAACACAGTATACTCCAGAACACGCTTCTTCATTACCATAACATAAACACAATACATATAGCTTGTGGCATGTTCCTCAACATTAGACTTTATGCAGCCATAATACAAACTTATACAAATATATGCATGGAGTTTTTCTCATTACTCAGCAACACGGGAAGAATGGAAACACCACAAGCATTATGCAACTAACCAACCCCTTCTCCGCTCTCCCTTCTGCTTTTTATCTTCTTTTGCCAACCCAACCCAAACTACCAGTTCCTTTTCCCTTTGCTCAGTTGTCTTCATCCTCAGTTGCTTCTGCTCTTTCCTCGCTTGGTTTTCCCTACTTCTTATTGCCACTACTCTGCGACTGCTAGTTTTCCTTCAGTCTCTAGCCTTCCCTTGGATGTCAGCTCACCAACTTCCCAATGGCCACTTCTGTGACTCATCAATAGAATATTTCTCTACAAAATATCAAAACTAAAGGTCCCAGTAGATCCCAAACACAATCCATTGACTTGTCCCCAAGTCAATATTCCCTTGGTGTTGTCAGTGATGTTGACGCTTTTGTTGGTGCTTCTACTACTTCTTTTGTTGCTTCTGCCAATACTATTGTTGGTGCTTCCTCTGGTGTTGCTGCTGCTTCTTCTTGTATGAATTCTTTAAACAAAGGCCCCAACTCTAGCATAACTGCAAATGTCACTTGGTGGAATTGATTGTATTTGTCTAGAGCTGATTTCAAGGGTCCTTTGATTGCAACAACTTTCTTAAGGAACTTGAACATGGTGTTGGACGTTGGTTGGGTTGGCCATGTCATTAATAAGGAAGCCCATTGTTCTTCCATATCCTCACTGAGTTCTTGAAGTGTGTCCACATGAATTTGGACCGGGTGCCATAGATCATGAAGTATGTGCTTTATCTTGGCCAACTCGTCTTCGATCTAGTGAACATTTATTTCTAGAGTGGTGACTTCTGCGCAGAACTGCTTGTCCTTAATCGTATTAATAGTAGTGAGGAGCTGATTTATTCATTGTCAGAGTGGATAGAAAACTTACTTTTCTTTTCCAGGTTGTGGGACTAGTCATGAACCTACTATAGTAGGGTGTACTCATCATTCAGAGCGTCGATGATGGAGTCCTTTAGAGTGGCTATAGTGGTAACCTTTTCCTCAATCTCAATGGCATATGTCGTGGAAGGGTCTAGAAGTGCACTTCTCACAACCTCGAGTTTCTGCCTGAGCTCTCGGTTGGTTAAGATTAGACCATTTCACACAGTCTAGATATGGTCACAACATTTGACTAGGGTGCAAGCAGTGAAATATTCTAGGGCATCGGTTACTTCTTCAGAAATGGCAGGCCAGAGTGCTTGGAATCATGAGGAGATCTAGGAAACTTACTCTTGGAGTTGTTTCTTATCTTGGTGGAGCTGGTCCTATTCAGCTATGAGTGCATTAATATGTTATTGTTGATGCTCATGATCGACAGTGAGGTCATTGTGTAGCTGTGTGAACCTATGTGCAGCTTGCTGAATGAAATTGAATAACTGGGCTAAGGACCAACGTTAAATATAATTTTGGTGCATGTTATATGGATCAGGGAATTGGCTCTCCAGGGGCTACCCACTAGCAACAGACTTGTCTGAGTGCACATGAGGTGAGGTAGCTTGTTGTGATGGCTCTACAAATTGGGGAGTTGATGATATGGAAACATTATTTGATGTAACAGGGGGATTTAAATTAAATGGGAGTGCGAAGGGCTCGATAGTGGTAATAAGCGACTGTGGGATGATGGGCCTTGTGTTACCCAGTGGCTCTGACTCTAGTAACAATGAAATCATGAAGGCAATTACGACTCCTCTACTCGGGAATGTCATGGTGGATTGAATGACTTAATCAACTTTCATGTTGTGTCCCAGAGGGTATTGTGTTTGGCAGTGTGGCAGAGGTTGATGCGGTGTGAGGGGATGGGTTGGGCAAGTTTGGTGACACAATGGATGTGGAGGGCAGAGCTTCTTCTATTATGGGAGAGACCATGGTGGACTAGGATTCTTTGATGGTGAGGTTGACAATTTGTGCTGCAAGGTTCAATTTTTTATTCTTGGCTCTAACTGGATGCTTGGTGCTTTTTGGTTTACAAGGTTTGGGGATGGTAGGCTTAGATTTCGAATGGGACCCTACAGCCGGTATTGCAACAACAAGAGGGTTGGTAACTAAAGGGTTTTGTTGTATTAACATTTTAGACTCAGTAAAATTAGGAACCAAACCTGTTGAAATGTCGATATTTCTGATGGTCTCCTTTAACAAGGTCATCTACTTCTTTGGTTTTGTGATGACCGGCTGCAGCTGGTGGTCAGCAATTCACTTCCTGGTCTCCACAACTATTTCCCCTAGTGGTGGCAGTGGCACCATAACATCAAATAAGTACAAGCACTTACCTTCTCTAATTTCACTTGTGACTCTCGGCCCCGACCCAACCTCTATGTGAAAAGCTTCGATTGAGAGAACATATTTATAAGCCTGCATCTGGAATGTGTGCGGGTGAACACAATGTGGCCTTATAAAGGTGTTCCCATGAGCAGATCTGAACCAAATTGTCATCGAGTATTCATCAAGAAGTGACCTACGGATCCTTTCTATAGCTCTAATCACTTCAAGCATATTTAAATACCAACCACCAAATGAAACCTCGTTTATCTCTTTGTTGCTCGAGTCTCCTGAAGTTCTCCAAGGCACGTATCAGAGGGCCAAGGGTTGGTATTTTGTGATTGGTGCTAAGTCCCTGCCCTTTGGTGGGCACCACTTCCACATTACCAGAGTAATGACAAGGTAGACATAAATGAAATTGGTGGCCCACTTGTATACGTCTTCATAGGCTCCAAACAATTCATTGAGGAGAAAAGCACACCAGTTCAGTTGGGCACCCTATGACCAATGCTCCACGATAGAAATTGCATCTAAGGTGCACTAATTCTTGGAGAAATTTCACGTCATATTCTCTGCAATGATGTAGCAAGTCAACTTAATTTTTTCTTTGTTGATTAGGTCTATGCGTGCTCCATTTCCTCCTCTCTTGGTGTTATACTTGGTATAGTAATCTACACCAGCCTACTTCTTTGATCTTTTGGAATTCTTCTAAAACACAGTTGAAACTGGATCTCCTGTCGCCGAAAGACTTGTAAGTCTTTGAATTTCAACTGCGTGAATTGGGTACTTCTTGTCGAGCCATAACAACATGTCATGCATTCTGCTGATCAACAAATTGGTGCATTGTATCTCTGCGAGAGTTGTACCAAACGTAGGAAAACTCCTGAAATTTAATAGGGTATACCATTGGATTCCCTTGAAGTTATTCTTGACCTTGATCATCAACGCCCCATCTTATTTTGTTGATGATTCTATGTATACTTCGTGTTTCAAGGCTGGGAATTGGAACGAGTTCGACAAATCATTATCGACGAGCATGGTTTTGTCATATTTTCCATAGAGAAACTTTGCTACTATTTTTTTTCTTTCGAGCCCAACCTCAAGAATAGAGAGAATTTCCTTTTTCATGCTGGAGCGGCGTTGATAAAATAAAATTACCGGGCACTGATAGCAAACTCTTAACTGACAACACTTAGAACCAGACTGCAACTAGAGTGGCTCTACCACCTTAGCTTCAAAATATGGGAAATTCAACATGGTCATGCAAAATAAGTAGACCAACTTGACACAACATTTCTGACTTGACCCTCAAATTAATTACTACAAAAACTTTCCCTATGCATACTCAAATGTGTCAATTTTGTTGTTAGCCGAGCTAGACCTGACTTGGCTAATGAACTTCTGAAAAAGGAAAGGTGAAGTTGATGGGTAATGATGTTATCATAATGGAAGACATTTAGGAATTAATTATGGGTATAATGGGAAAGATTTTACGGGAACCTAGGTTGGCACCAAAACTATTGTCTAATTATTATGGAAATGGATCTTAACATGTGTGACTTACCCTCCTCGACCACAAATAGTTGGTGCGTGGTGGAATGAATGTTGTAACTGATATTAATGTCATGGATTCTTATTGGGAAAAATTTAATATAGAATTATCATTGCAAAGCTAAAAACAAAGCAAGGAAAAGAAAAAAATGATTGACATGACAAATCATGACGCAACTAACTAACTCATACTGACTTCTCCTAACCCTACCTATGATCCCCTCTCAGAGATTTGATCAATTTTGAGTAGCAATATTTGATGTGTGGAAGGTTTTAGGCATGTGCCATTCACCCAACCTGGTAATAATAATTTGTTTAGTTGTGTAAGCTTGACAACTCTAGATTTCCTTATCTTTGCAACAATGAATGGGCCTAACCAATGCATCTGTAGCTTTCCAAGAAACTTCAGGAACTTACTATCATATAATAGAACATGCACATCGACTGTGAATGAATTCTTCTTGATATGTTGGTCATGCCACACTTTCTACCTTCATTGCTCAACCATTTGGTGGAAATATACTAGGCACAATGCTTCATCAAGCTCCAAGAGTTCATCTTACAACTTCTGTAGTGATTCCTCTTTTGTCATCTTAGTGGCCTGGGTGATACAAATGCTTGGAATAGTGAATTCGACTAGTACCACTGCTTCTCGTCCATACATAAGTTGGAAAGGTGTATGTTTGTGTAGCCACTTGACCATTGTGCGGTATGCTTGTAGTGTCGCTAGCACCCTCTTGTCCCAATCATCTCTATTGGACAAACATACCTTGGGTAAAATATTTTCTTATATCTTGTTGAATGCTTCTATGGTTCCATTAGCTAGCGGGTGGTATGGACTGCTCTTGTGATGTTGTATCATGAAGTTTTGAAGCAGGGAAGAAATTGTCTCATTAATGAAATGAGTTCCTTGGTCACTAGTCAAAGTCCTGGGCACCCAAATCCTAATCTAGTATTCTTAGATATGAATCTTCTGGCAGTATCTACTGTATAGTCCTTCATGGGTGCTTCTTCGGCCCATCTGGTGAGGTATTATGTCGTTGTGATTATGTACCTAGCATGAGAGTGACACGTCAATGGATTGATCAACCCTATGAAATCGATTACCCATTTCTCGAATATATGTAAGGCACATAGTAGTTGTAGTGGGAGTTCATCTCAATGTGATAGCCTTCCAACCCTTTGGCACAAATCACATCCTTTGGCGTACTCTTCCGCATCTTTGAAAATTGTTGGCCACCATAATACTGCCTACAACACCTTCTGCGTGGTATCATTTCCCCTAACATGCCCACCCACAACCCCTGAATGGCATTCCCAAAACACACCGTGTCTCTCATGGTGAAGGATACATCGACGCAACACCTGGTCCAAGCCCAATTTGTACAAGTGAATTGTGATTAACGGATAGTCAGTTGCTAAGATGACCATATGTCTCCTTTGTGTTGTTGTGTATTCATCAGACATTTTCTTGTATCTAGGAAGGCTATAATATCTTCTAGGTAGTTTGGTATTCCTTTTATTCAAAACAAATCAACATCGGAAAATTAATCATCCAAGGATCCTCCACTTTCTCATGATTCCAGCAATGAGAGGTGATTAGGTCCCACATTCAATCAACCTGACTTTACAATTACTTAGAAAGTAAATTCTTAAAATAACAACAACCGTGTGTAAATTCTCCCCTCCAGTAAAGGCTTGTTTACTAGGTATTTCAAAACAGAATGATCAGTAAAAAAAAATTACGGGCCCTCAAGTAATTAGTGTCTGAATTTTTAGAGAGAATACACCATAGCTAGTGCCTTTTGCTCCATCATGTTGTAATTCATTTCTATGGTGGATAACCTCCTGCTAGAAAAGTATATCGGGTGGTCACGACTCCCTTCTCCTGGATGAGCCAGAACAACCCCTAGTATAATAATAGAAGCATCAATGTGGACATGGAATTGTTTATTCCAGTCGGGATAGACTAGAATTAGTGCACTTGCCAGCTTTTCCTTTAGTATGTTGAGAGCAAATTGACACTCCTTCATCCATGTAAATGCTTCAGCCTTCCTTAGTAGTTTCTCCATTGGTTCAGTGATAGAGATGTAGTTGTGGATAAATCTTCAGTAGTACCCGATGTGCCCCAATGTAGATGTGATATTCTTTACACTTGTAGGTGGGTCCATATTTACTATCACCGCAGCCTTGGCAGGATCTACACATACCCCTTCTTTACACACTATGTGGACTAAGAGAGTTCCAAATGGGACCATGTTGGGTAACGGATCCCCCCATAGTGGGTTTTTTGGGCTTGTAGCCCGAATTTTGGTCAAATGTAATGTAAGACCCTGTGAAGTGCGGGCACGGAGCGTGAGACTCTAGGGTTGTCTGCCCTAAAATAATGAATTTAATATAGAAAGTGTTAGCTTACCCATGGTCCGCAGACCATGGGATTGTATAAATAGAGCGAGGCTCTAAGTGTAAAGGGAGTTCTTAGTTCGGAGAAAGGATATGGGTTTTTGAATAAGGAATTCGCTTTGATTCTTTAAGTCTGACTCTTGGGTTGTAGGAATAGGAAGAGGCTCTGCAACTATGTGCGCAGAGGCCTGGTAGAGTCTGTAGCTATGTGCATGGACCCTTGTAGTTGAGTGCGCAGGGCGGAGTTGGGATTGTACTAGAACATAGGATTAATAAAAGATAAGTTGATTCTAAAATATTATGCATCTACTCATAGATTTGTGTGTTTATGCTTCTGTTATATATTTACATCTCTTTACAGTTTATGATTGCGTTCAATTGTTATAAATGTTGAATGATTGATGAGAATATTGGGCCCACATAATTAAGTTAAGATCTATAATAATAACACCGTAAGGATAAAGGATCTAGACAGTGCCTCTTCGTGCTCTTTATGGAGTTGCAAGAAGGTCAGACGGCGGCGCAGAGCGGCACAAGGGCACAGGATCGGTTTGTGAACTTCCCAAACTTCATCAAGACATCCCTAGGGTGCGGAAACCTAGTTCCAGCACCCTCCCATACTACCTCGGGTGAGACCTTAGTTTGCGCTTCGCAGACTATTGTTGAAAGGGCCGGTAGTTTTGGGATTTATTTGGCTAAATCAATTTTAAACCTGGGTCAGGCCCCAACAAGCCAACAAATGGTTCTGTTGCCGGGACCGGGATCTGCCTAAGGGATGTCTGATCCTGGAACACTAGAATCCCACAAAGAAGGAAATTGAAGAGTGGTTGGATCAGAAGCTTCACGAGTTTGTGACATAGGAAAACAAAACTCCACAAATATCTGAGAAGAGGTGGTTGGATTGCTATGTATATTTGGAAATCCACGAGATCTTCTTTGCATCCTTCTCTTATGAATTGTATGAGTGGATCACGAGGCTAGACGACAACAAAAGAAGGTACAAGCTTGATCAACTGATAGTGTGGACTCTGGAGTTAGTGTGCAGACTAGAGGCATCAGAAGATAAGATCCCGTGAGCAGTGGACCATTGGCTTGACCAGATAATAGGGGGATTTATCACTGAGTTTGTGATAAACACAACCGTGAGCTACAGCAAAGTAGAATGACGTTTTCTCAAGGGACCACAAGGTAGGTACATTAAATCCCTAAATACCTGGATTAAGATGCTTCTATGTGAAAAACGAGTGATGTGAATACATTAATGTTTGGAACAACACAGAGCGGAAATATCTACAAAGGTACCAAGGGATTAGGAAATAGTCCTTTAATTTCACCTTCATTAGAGAGCAAGGAGGAGCTCGCTCGGGTTTCTCTGAGAAGTGCAGTCATTTTGATCAGGCAGCGCATTCCACAGCTATCACCTCCACTTATGCCATTACCCGCTTCACCTACTTCACCCCCATCTTCACCCACTCCACCTCCACCAAACCCACAGTTCAGTATGGCGAGCTCGATCAAGCTACCCGTGTTCAGAGGAGTAGGGAATGAGGATCTAGAATAGTTATGGTTCATGGTAAGAGCAGTATGGGAAGCACAAGTGGTTACAAACAACAACATTAAGAAGGCCACATTAGTGAGCGTGCTGTAGGATCACACATTGACATGGTATATCAAGCACTCCAATATATCACCCAAATGCAGGAATAACAGAGATCTAGAATGCATTGAACAAAGAATTTAGCCAACCGAAATCAGAGACACAGTCAATCATCAGGTTTAAAGCGATCGCGATGCTTCCAGGCAAGACCCCCTAGGATCTGGATCAGAGGCTAAGGAGTACAATCCACGAGGCTAATATCATACTAATGGATGTGCAGCACCGCGCATGGTTTGTGGCGTCTTTGACACCACATCTGAGGATGGCGCTGTCACAGTAGAAGCTTTCAACCCAAGCCGAAGCATTGGAAATGGAAATGAGGTTGCATGAAACACCGATATAGGATCCAGGATTGGGAGATCAATAGATCCACACGCAGCTTCAGGATCTCTACTTGGAAATGCAGGGCTTGAAGCAGGATAGGGCACCCTGGCCTGAGGCACGCGAGGAAGTGTAGTGCATAAAATGGAAAGGCTAGGGCCACGACAAGGATCACTATCCAATATTCACGAACTACTTGGTAGGAGGGGGCCCAATGTCATTGAGACCAGATGCACAGGTAGGGCCAAGTGCTACACCCACGCTATGGTGTGCGATCTATCAGATAGGAGGAAAGCACACGACAGATAACTGTCACTTGTTGCAGAAGTAGATGCAGACTCCACAGTAGATGTTTTGTAATTTTTGTAGATCCGTGGGCCACAACAAGCGTACTTGTCACAGCTACGAGTTAATGATAGAGCAGACCCTAGCATATAGAATGCAGACGGAAATGCGAGGCCTCGACCCAGCCGCAGGGATGGTGGGCGCTGAATTTCATGGCCAAGGTTGAGGACGAGGAGGAATGGGACCATGAAGGGGCCATGGAGAGTTAATTTGTTACAATTGCGGAGGACCAAGGCACTATGCTTGCGATTGTACCAACCCAACGAGAATATCGTGTTTGTACTATTGTCAGTTTGATCATTAAATGGTAGGTTGTCCTATGTTGATCGCACAGATGCGCGAGAAAGGGGTACTACAGCCTACTCCGACTCAGAATATCCAAATGATGAGGTCTGAGCTACGCGAAGAAGACCCCAACATGAACGTGATGCTCATAAGTGGCATGACCACAGGGGAAGATAAGGGGAAAAAGCCCGAGGAAGATACATGGGTTTGCAAGGGGCCTACAAAGGAACTTGATTTTGACTTGGAATGTGCAAAGGAGATGTTTATGGAAGCTAAGAAGAGCTTCATGGAGGCTTCTACTTCAGGTAGTAAGGATCAACTAGAGCCAGGAATGGATCCTTCTATGCTTACTATCTTTTTAGAGACATGCATGAAACTGTTGTGCGATAACAAGGCAGTTAAAGGACTATAAGAGCTGATAACTAGGTGCGCGGGGTAAAGTGAATTGCGCGTAGTCCAGAAACTAGGAAAGCATACATTGTGCATTGGAAGGGAAATGAGATTAACGACACAGATTGGAGAATATGAAATGGATCAGGTAATCCTAGACCTAGGTTCAGATGCAAATGTGTTACCAAAGTAGACTTGGGAATGCATGGGCAGGTCGACATTGTAGTGGTCCCCTATTCAATTGCGAATGGCGAACCAACAGAAAATTTTGCCCATGGGGAGATTGAAAGGGGTAATAGTGGATATCGAAGGCACGAGCACACAGACGGACTTTGAAGTGATAGATATTGTTGATGACAACAATCCTTATCCCATGTTGCTAGGAATAGACTGGGCCACTGATATGAATGGAGTCATCAACCTGAAGAAGTGGAAGATGATATTCGAGAAAAAGTCCCTAAGCATAGTATTCCCGCTAGATCCAGCCAAAGGAGCGCACTACACTGAACCTATGCATGACAATGACAGCATTGATGAGCTAGATTACATTTACCAGATAACGGCGCAAGACAAGGATCAGGTGAACCCGATTGCAGATGGAAGAATCTCATGGGAGCGTGACAGTTCCTGTACTTCAAATTTAGATGAAGAAATAGAACGTTGGCAAAACCAGTTACACTAAGTAACAATGCTAAATTGCAACACCATGATTAGATCACTGCGGTGCATAATGACAGAAGCAAGGTAACTGCCAACATATGATGGGGTAATAATGGTGGATGAATTCTTAGACAAATTTGAAAGTGCAGTACTGGAATAGTAGCGGTACGGTGTGCTAGAATGGGCGATGAGCACGACACCTGCATGATGGTGGAAAACACATCAAAAGACTATGGGGAACTAGCACGAATGTAGAAGACAGATGCGCTTACAGTTTGGAAGTCCCCAACGCCGAACGTGAGCCAAGAAGCCAAGATGGAGCAGTTTGCACACCCACTTGTGTTGATGGGTACAGATGTGTGTTGTGCAAGCACATCTCGGACTAAGGATCGAAAAACAGAACCTGACAAAGTAGCAGGAAAAGCAACAAAAATTCCACATCGGAGCCTTCACAAAACTATGTGGAATCATGAACAGAGTTTACTAGACGGGACGAACTGATTGGGACCTACATGTGCCAGCGGTCTGATGGGCCTATAGGGAAATGTGCAAGAACCTGAGTGTGGAAATGGTTCTGAAGATGACGAGCAGAGTTAAGGTCGTAGCTTTGGGAAAGAATCCTCACACAATCACTCCCATAATTGCGACAGCATGCGAGGACCAGAGCGAAGAGATTATGCAGCCGTGCGAGGACGAACATATGAAAATTCAAGAAGCCATTCAGTGAGGGAACCTTGAGCTTCGAAAACTTGTAGAAGATCAGGTACGACTGAAGGAGAAAAGAATATTAATGGATGAGGATATCAAAAAACTATAAACCAAAATATCGCAAGCATTACGCATTGACAAAAGGATGGGGCCACGTATGGGCAACCCTACCACTACACTAGAAGATTGTCGCTGGGAGTTTTTGGCTATACTACCATGGCTACCACCACACCTTATCAGGCAAAGCAACCAAGGAAACACACTGCATAAGGAAGAACACGAGGCACTGACTGGCGCAAGGGTAACTAAGGAAGGCCCCCGAACCGGGGCGGAAGGTGACTTGAAGCCTCACACCAGTAGTGTGACCACCTGACTATCTGTAGGAAGCATAGTCTCAGCACTCCAAGTAGTTGAAAGAGAGTGCGGGACTATAAAAGAGTTTGTATAGGAGCTGCAGGACCCAGAAGTTGTGCGTAGGATCAGTATGATGCACAGACTGCGTTTGCGCACAAGGGATTGTGCTGCTGCGTGGATAGGTTGGAAAGTGACTGTTGGTTTCACTGTTCATGATAATATGTCAAATTTAAGGCAACGAGGAGCGAACATTAAGCAATTAAGACATGGAGTCAAAACTAGATTTGAACCAATCTGCCGCCAATATAGCATTAATGAGCCAAAAAATGGGGGAACGGTCGAATTTGAATTCCGGCAAGCCTATAAATCCCAGATGATCATCCACTGAACAAACCTTGGCATCTTGAGAATTCAGTTATTGCGTATGGACTTTATGACTTTAGAGGCTTTGAAAGCAAGTTCAGTATTTGAAGCATTACCGAAAGAGACGCAAGACCTTCTGAGCAGAGCAATGTCAACCGCCAAGGAAGCTACACCGAGACCTATGTCACCAATGGGGGATGCACTGGAAATTTAAAATTCACCCCAGAGGATGAGGTCTAAAAAGGATCTACGGGTAGCAAGACCAGTCCGTATGTCTCCACGAAATCCGCGGTTTGGCAAACTGTCGTTGGAAGAAAAGGGCAAAATAATTAATATTGAGAGCGATGATGAGGAGGAGGATCCTCAAACCTTTGTAGAAGAGATGGAACCCGATGAAGAGATGGAAGAAGAAATCCAGCCAATACGCGCCACAGCAAAGCTGCCCAAATATGTCCCTCCATGGAAAGGGAAGGTAAAGGTACCTAAAGATTTGGATGTCGTTAAAAGCACACTCAACACCCTGTTTGTCCCTGCAGGAGTTCTGTTTGAAGGTTTGGCTATGGGCCACGTAACCACTATGAAGTTTGAAGATTGGGACCTCATGGATAATGAGAAGTTCCCTCATTTGGAAACTAGCCAGCTGATGGAGCAAAGCACGGAGGGGGCAGTTACAACACTGCAACCACGAAAATGGCTACGCGGGGTGGAGGAGGCCGGGCTACTCCACCTCCTATCAATTCCACACTTTCATCAGGCACGAACCACGATATTTGTCATCAAGAAACTTCTTTGCCTGGTACATGATGGGTACTTGTGGTTGGAGGAGCCCATTCCCATCACAGCGGAGCTTATTCATAGGATTTCTCGGCTTCCCTGTATGGGAAGTGACCCCACGGAAATAGCTGGCACAAGTGGAGACTTGGCGATTGCAGAGCCATGAAAAAGAAATATAAGTTGGAGAAAAAGTAGAGGGGTTATGTTATTACTAACATTCAAGACAAAAGGGTCCAAGTCGCTAACCAATTGTTGGCAGGAAAGGTGATGAGAAAATGTCGCAACAACGAGGTGCCAACAACAGTCATCAAGCTGGCCAAGCAATGTGCAGAAGGGGTACGGTTCAACTGGGCTCAATTCCTCTGCAAGGAGTTCCTGATGAACTACAGGGAGGCCCAAGAGTAGGGTAAGACCTTCCACTACACGTGGTTGCTCTTATCCATCCTTTTGGTTACAGGAGAATTGCTTGAGGATAGTCAGTTTCCTCCCCTTGACCAGGACTGGCTAGAGGTAGCAAAATACGTGTCGCTATGGGCGATGAAGGATGCCACGCAAATTCGCAAAACCAAAATCTTCTGGGTACTAATGGAGGTGAGCATACGAACATGGATAAAAAACGATCGCACCTATCCCCCTCAGTATATGACAGTCTACAGATCTTTTCAAACTTTAAAGAAGATATGCACAATGTGTATATCAGGGCACGGAAGGACCTAGAGTAGAAGTGGACCACATTCCCCTTAATCGCAATAGATGACGTTGTTTTCGCGGTTCTTAATACATGGCCACCGAAATGGCGCGCACCAGATCTGGTGGCACGCGATGAGATGACGATTCAAAGATACAAGGATGTCACCAAGCTACTAGCACAACAAAAGTGGAATGAGAAGCTAGCTGAAGAAGTACGGGCTTCCCTGGAGGTAGCAAAGGCCGCCGCAGAAAAGGCAATAGTAGTAGGGGCCACTATGATGTAGGAAGAAAGACGCCTTGACCTAACCACAGGACAGGGGATAGATGATACGACGAAAGGTGCAGACCCAAGAACCACCTCTACACAATTGGAACAGCCACACGGGATGGAACGAATAGGGCCACGAAAGAAGACCAAGGCTTCCAAGTTGGATGGGGAGCCTATTACACTGACCGAGGGTGATCTATACGACATTAGTGACACAGTTCATGAAGTCACCAGGGAGTGTTATAGACATATTTGGGCATTTCAACCCCAAGCTTATATGTCAATAAACTAGGACTCATCAACCCCTAAAAGAGTTGTTTCATACCCTAAAAGAACATGGTCATCTGATTACATCATTCCCCAAAAGTTCCACCTGAGAAACCATCCATAAATGGCCTAAACTGAACCATACTGACCATTCCATTGCCCAGGTGTGATGCATAATGAGTGGTACACTGCCTAGGTGTGATGCATACTGATTAGGCCTTCTATAGGGTGCGATGAGCGAGGATGGACAAATGTCTGAGACAGTTTGCTAGGTGGTTTCTCATGGAATCTTCTAGAGACTTCTCCTATGACACTTGCCCCTCTGAATTCGCCCAGGGATGAGTAAGAGATCCAAGAAATCTCCAAGTGGAACCAATTGTAACAAGTGGAATGAAACTAATCAAAACTTAGAGATGACTCACACCCTTGCACACATCTATAAATGGATCCCTCATCTAAGAGATCTAAGGGCTAGAATATTGTGAATTGCAAGGAAGTAATGATAGTTTGAAAATGAGGAAAGGGCATTGTATTGTTGGTTTGATCTTACTATTTAATGAGGTAAAGAGGTATTGATGCTAGGAGGATGATGCTGGATCAGACAATTGGGTTGTAATTATCCATTCTATTTGATAAAGTTTTTCAAGTTTCTTCCATATGATTGTGAAATTGTGAATGTTATCATTTGTGAATGCTATCATTTGTTCATTATATATCTGATTCTGTAATGTTTATGTTTTAATAGATCACGATGCTTTGACAATTCTTTATTACTGTGTTTATGCAAGTACTCTCCAAGCGGGTTAAGTACGGGGAGGAGTTGCAAGCTCTGTCAAGGGGGAGAGAGATCAAGCAAGGGATTAAGCGGAAGTTCCAAGTTTGTTCCATTTTCTTTCTCTTATCTGTTACACATAGAAGAAAACATTGACTTGCTTTAAACTGTTGTTTCTAGGGTAGCTGCCAAACCTAAAGGGCTAGTCGTTCGACAAGACACTAGTTTTCCCATAAACAAATTGGCGACTCGCTGGGGAGGAATAGATGTTTTTTGTTATTATTGTTTGTTTTATAAACTATATATAGAGCCTGAAGTCATCCAGGAAACCTTCAAACTACTCTTGCTCTGCAATTGCATAGTAGATGAATGTTGCTTCAGTCAATCTCTGGTTTAGTTTATGAATTGAACATTTGATTTACAAGCACATCTAGATGCCCTTTTGGTAGCTTAGTAACCTCTCAAGACATTCCTTTGTACTTTTCTCTTTACTTTCCATCAAAGCTCAGCTTAACTCACTGAAAACCGCTGCACATCTGAGCCAAAACCCATTCCAGTTGCGCTCCCTCGCCCATCGCACTGTCTGTCACTGTAACCCAGTATGCATCGCACCTCTTGAGTGTGTAAAGTGTGATGCATCCCTGTTTCTGTGAAGCCCAGGTGTGATGACTGACTGAACCTTTTTCCATTCTAGAAATTGGGGGGTTTTAACCTTGTTTTCAGTTTTGTTTAGTCGTTTTGCTGCTTATGAACAATGCCTCCTTATTGAAGCCTGTTGCATCACATAGATCAGCCTCCATTGATTAGGATTAGCGAATTTTTTTTATTTGTTCATCATTTACAATCCTTTGTCAAAAAATTGTTTAAATCGATTTGTCGCTTTGATGCAAAAAGTGTCGTAACTGTTGTTTTGTGTCGAAAAGAGAAGTGTCGTGGATTCTTCCTTCCCTGGATAGTCGAATGAACTTTTTGTCATGTATTTGGTTTGATTTTTTTTTATTCAAAGTGTCGAAATCATTTTTATTTGAAATTGAAAAGTGTCGTTTAGTCTTCCTTTCTCTTTTGAAGAAAAAACTGTCGAAAATGTCACTTTGAAAGAAGTATTTCATATCTTTGTTGCATTTAGTTTTCCTTTTTGTCATTTTTCACATTAAGGAGAATGAAAACAAATACATGCATTTGCATTTAGCATTTTTAGTTTGTGTGTGAAAAATGATTTAGGAAAATGCACTAGTGTGTGCTCTTTGCACTTTGTTTGAAAGAATTGTAATCTTCTTTCCCTAGTAGCTAGAATTTTCATTGCTCAAAATAAACAAAGATTGTTTATCATTGTAGATTATATTTTAGGAATTTCAAAATATCATCACGCGGTGAACCATTCAAAGGAAAAATTTAAACAAGATCAACTCTGAAATAAATTTCAATGAACCTAAAAATGCTTTGGAACTTAATGCAATACATCTAGAGGTCTAGATTAGAGACGTGTTTCGGCATCGTAAAAACTAGTAACTATCATTCTCATTTAAGGTTGGGTGATTCCTCCTCCTTGATACAACAAGTGATAGTACAGACTTGTGCTCTCCGTATCGTCATGTATATATTGGGAGACCACAATAGGCTTATATCCTTTATCCATAGGAAGCTGAGTCTGCCACCTTATTGATCGAAATGCACTGAACACAGCATTCGGGAAGATTGATTTCCGTACATAAGTCCTTGGTAATTTCTCTTTAATTTATCACCAAGGTGTATTTTGTAGTTTTGTGATTAGTTCGGTAATCCCTCTGTCTAGATTTCTAGAGTAGTCACTTTCGTTCCTTTTCGACTCTTTAAAAGAAAAGGTCCATCTAAGCACTTGTCACTTCAGGCTCATTAAAAATCGAAGGAGAGTAGAGTTATCTTAAGATTTTTCTTGATTCTTAAAAAATGAAAAAACAAAGTTGTGTCAAAGCATCATTAAAATTATTTGAATTTGGAATAACATCATTTGTCCCTTGTTGATCAAGTAATCCACAATCGTGGAAGAAAGTCAATCAAAACCTCGTCGTTCGCAGAGACTAGCGAGTCAATCGTCTTTGAATCCATAAGCGAAGCCAATCTGGGCAAAATAGTCTCGTTTAAATGAGTCCAATTCATATGGCTTATTTGAAACTTTTGTTTCAACATCGTCAGAGACTACAATTACTTCGATCATTTTTGGTACATCTACCTTTAGAGAAGAAGTTCGCAGTTACAAGAGGACATTAGAACTGATCCTGGTGTAATGGTAGACACTTCTATACCTGAAACAACTCCATCTAGAGTTGATCCATAACCCATCTTAGTTCAAACAGAGGTTGCATTTGAAACAGTAGTTGTTCAAGAACCTCCCTTTGAGACTGAAGTTCACTTACCTGAACATCTGGAAGTTGAGTTTCAGAATTCAATGGTGTCACACCTCCAGTATCTGTCACTACACAAGCTATACCTTCTTCAGCTCCAGAAATATTTTACGGACCTGATGGTCTAGCTCTCCCACCTGTTCTGATTGCTATAGAGGAGATAGTAGAGGATCCACCATCTAGTACCCCATTTCATTTTGGAACCAGGATTCATTTATGCCATTCTACTCCTGAGTTTAGTGCTTTTAACCCTTCTTCATCGCAAGTTTCTGTCGAATCGCTTGGAAATCTTTTGGATAGACTAAACATGTCTGAGTAACCATCAACATCTAGGAGTGTGTCATCTGATGCAACTATGGTAGAACTTCTTGCTACCATTTCTACAATGTTTGCTGGTATACCATCTATTCCGGGTAGTTATCAGTCACTAGTTGGAGTCCACTCAAGGGCTGCTTTGGCAACATGGTTTGCTCCTATTTATTCATTTGAAGTCCCATCTAGTATTTCTTATGTTGAAACTCAACAATTTGATCCTACATGCCAGTATCAATTTGGGCATACCAGTCTTCAAAGACTGATATATCCTTTAAACACTGGACTACCACCATATGGAGGGCAGTATGACTTTTCATTGTTCCCTCCTAGGGAACAACCATATGAGAGTTTCCAATAATTCAAGTCATACTGGAATTACATCCAACGGTTGGGTACCAATACTACCACAACAACTAAGGGTTGCATATTCAACGCAACTAATCCCACCTGTGTCGAGTATTCCCACTACACCTGCTATTATGACTTTGTCGCAAGCATAAGCACAGCCTGTTGTGTCTCAACCTAAAGTCTCTCAGGTTACAATACAATAACTACTTGTCTCTACGGCTCAATCGCAACCTCAGGTTAGTGCTTCCTTATCTGGAATGACTTAGACATAAACGAGTATTGTCAATCCGCATCTTGGTCAATATTCCAGTATTGGGCAACAGCAAATGGTCCAACAACCATGGAAGGTACAATACTAACAACCGCAATTCCAGCAAACCCAACCTCAGGTTGGGCTTGGTTTACAAGCTCAAATTGGATTTGGTCAATATCAAGCCTACCGAGGACCTGAGAAACAAGGCTTTGTAGGTAATGGGCAGCCGTATTTTCAAAATGGTTAACAACCACACTATACTGGTTATGTCCAACAACCTTATCAAAGTTACCAACATCAGATACATTATATGCAAAGACCTACTACTCAGGCGATTCCATCTTATCTTGGGTATGCTTCACCTAACCTTAATCAACAGTTGCTTTTCATAGCAACTTTGAAATTACCAAATTTAAACTGGCTGATAAATGATCCAATTGCATACGCTCCTTGGTGGCCAGCTATTCCTCATAAACTTCCCTCCAATATTCCTAAATTCAATGGAAGTCCAGGTGAGGATCCAACGAATCATGTAATGAATTTTCATTTGTGGTGCTCATCTAACACCCTGAATGATGATTCAATCAGGCTTCGCCTTTTTAAGAGAACACTCACTGGTCTAACAACAAAATGGTATATTGAATTTCCTAGAGCTTTGTTTGATAACTTCAGCATCCTTGCCACTACTTTTCTAACCCACTTTTAGTTACCCATCAGGTACGAAATGGGAAAAAAACTCTTTACCAACTTTAAATAGACCATGGCTACTCACATATCTGATCATATTCATGAGTGGCAGCATCGTCGTCGAATGGTAAAGATGTATGTTCATGATCAGCTTTTAGTTGAGTGGTTTATTAAGTCCTTATTGCCATCTATCACTGAGGATGTGGCAAAAGGAGGAGTTGTCACTGAAGAGCAAGTCATTTCTCATGCCCAATATTTAGACTTGATCTATACTCAGTCTGGCACACTCTATGACAAAATTCCTGACGCTCCTAGACTAGAATTTTCCGTTCCACCTCCTCATAAATCGAATAGGGACTCTCATGCCAGTGACGGAGTGATCGATGCCTCAAGCACACAAACTGAAAGGGCTCCATCTGGTAAAGCTCTTGTTGTTTCTAGTCAGAATGCAAATGACAAACCTCTTGCCTTGGAGATTAATGCTGTGTCATCTGACAAGGGCAAAAATCCAAAGCAACCAGGGGGAAAGAAGAAAGGGAAAAATAATAAGAAGAAACAGTAAAATCCAACTCCTGAAAAAGCTTCTGAGAACCCTACTGGGCCAAAGAAACCTCCTCATTTTCTATGTTTGATATGTAACGAGGATCATTATATGAAAGAATTCCCACATCAAGTTGAGGTTGCAAAATTTTTGAAGGCTTCAAATACCTCAGCGGTGTTGACTGATCCGTTTCCAAACCCAGAAACTAATATGGTTGCTATCAATCATGCTTCCACATCCCAAGTGCTTATGCTATCCATCTCAAACAAACAACATGATGCTTTGATATCGATAAGGAATAAATATTATGGGAATCCATCGTCATCAAACAACCAGGTTATAGATCAACCTAGTGGTTCGACAACAACTTTGCCAGAAGTTGTTCCACCCATTATTCCTGAATTAAGTATAAAGCCGCCAAAGGGAGTCATACATAAATCAAAATTTAATCCTCGTGCTCGAGCTTCTCAGAATTATAATATAGTGGAGGATCTGGCTCAATCGCCATCCGCTATGTCGACACTTGAGGTACTACAAAATTGTCCCTCCCAAAATCAAGCTTTGTTATCAGCAATAGGCGAGATTGATCCAACAAATTCCAATCTTGTGGCCTTTAATCATAGAGGATATACACCTCAGTTGTTGTTCATCGAACCATCATTGATGAGGGGGCATCTACCTGTATTATGTTGATGTGTTGCTGGGAAAACTCTTGGTTCACCACCCTTGTCATGATCATCAACAACATTAAAAGCATTCAATGGAAGGACATACACTCCATATGGGATTTTAAGTGGCTTGAAAGTTTAACTGGGAGGCAAGACAGTAGAGATTGAAGTTGAGGTCATTGATGGAAACCTTGATTACAATATTTTACTAGGAAGGCCCTGGATTTATGCTATGGCTACCGTTGTGTCTACATATTTTAGAAAGATTGCATTTCCCTTCCAAGGTGGAATAACAATCATTAACCAAATAACCTTTTTCCCAATAGTTCACAAGCTACTCGAAGCATTCCATTGATCCATGGAAGTTTTCAATCACTTCAAAATGTTGGAGTAGGTCTCCTAAAAGACCCATCCTTAGTGGGTACTTTTTCCATCCCGCCTCCATCTGGTTTAGCGGAAGTAGCCACAGTGGAAACCTGTCATATGATATCTTCTACATCATCTGAGTTTAGGAAGAGCTCCAACTATTTTGATAGTGAGGATAATCCCAGTGTGTTTCCACCTAATCCCATCGAACCTTTGTAGCAATCAATTTTTTGGGCCTAGGCAGCAAACCCGAATCAGCACTCAACGAGTGTTTGGGTAGATAGGTCTTTAGAATATGATACATCTTCTGATCCTTGGTCTCGTATACATTCTACAAACGAAGGAATCATCCAATCAATGATGATAGGAGAGACACCGTGGGAAGATTACCACCATCTTTCCCACCTTCGAGATGACAATGAAAATTATTCAAACAACCTCAATCATCCTTCAATTTTTTATTTTTTATTAAATATTGTAAATACAGTAGATTTCGAGCGAAATATATCCAACATTAAAGAAATTATTGCCATTAATATTTTAACCAAACCTAATGTGTGTGGAGAATATTCACGTTGGCAAATCTTGTTCTCCATTAGAACTAGAAATTTACTACGCTCTTTTTCACAAATTCAGAGATGTCTTTGCATGGTCATATGAAGAAATGCTAGGCATTGACTTGAGAATTGTTGAACATGAAATCAAGATGTATCTAGATGTCAAACTAGTACGACAACAACTTTGACCTATCCATCCAAAGAAAGCCATTGCCTTTAAAGCAGAGGTTGAAAAAGTTTTGCATGCTGGCTTTATTTACCCTGTTCCTCTCACTGGTTGGGTATCAAATATTGTTCCTGTAATGAAAAAACAAGGAACGATTAGAGTGTGTGTCAATTATAGGGATGTGAATCAAGCGTGTCCAAAGGACAACTATCCTACACCTTTTATCAACAATATTATTGATGAATGTGATGGATGCAAAATCTTCTCATTCATGGATGGATTTTCTGGATACAATCAAATCAATATCCGCCCACAAGACCAGTGAAAAACTGCATTTATATGTCTGTGGGGCACATTTGCATATCGTAAATTACCTTTCAGTTTGAAGAACGTAAGGGTGACTTTTCAGAGGGAAATTAATTATGCCTTCCATGACATCAAACACATCATTCAAACATATCTCGATGATCTGCCAGCTCATTCGTGAAAACAGACTGAACATCCACAACATTTAAGAGCCATATTTCTACGTTTCTGACACTACAAAATACAACTCAATCCACACAAGTGTGTGTTTTGTGTTGGTTCTGGTCGATTGCTTGGTTTTGTAGTTTCTAAAGATGAAATTTGACTTGACCCGTTTAAGGTTTAGGCAATCCTTGACATGCCTCCACCTTCAAATTTTCTTCAAATTCATAGACTCCAAGGGAAAGCTAACCTTCTGAGGAGGTTCATTCCACATTATGCTGAACTCCCTAAAGGTTATACACGTCTTTTCAAAAAAGGAGTACCCTTCCACTAGGATTAGGTTGTGCAAGCTTCCTTTGATACTTTAAAAGAATCCCTGATAAAAGCATCATTAATGTACGCTCCTGACTATCAAAAAGACTTCAACTTGTATCTCGCCGCTGCAGATACAACCATCGCCATGGTTTTGGTGCAAGAAGATAATGGAATAGAACATCCTATATATTATTTAAGTCACAATATTAATGATACAGAAAGTAAGTACTCTTATGTTGAAAAGTTGGCTTTAGTAGCCATTCAAATAGTACAGAGATTTCGACACTCTGTTCTCTTTTGCAAGACTACCATTGTGTCAAATTACAACCCTATGACCAACATTCTGTTGCGTCAATTACTAGGGGGAAAATATTCCAAATGGATAGCCATTTTATCGGATTTTGATCTGGAATTCACCAAATCCAAATCAAAGAAATCTCTCATCTTTGTGGAGTTACTTTGTGACCTTACCTCATCAACCAATGATTTAACATCCAAAGCATCAATCATTGATGAGACTTTGTTTCTGATTTCATCAAGTGATCCGTGGTATGGGGATATACTGGTCTATCTCCAGGCCCAAACTTTTAGGCCTAACACCTCTCACTTTGAACAGCGACGTACTTGATACCAAGCCAAATATTATCTGATCGTTGGCGATATGCTTTACCGTCGTGGTGTCGATACAATTCTGCGAAGGTGCCTCACGCATGAGGAGGCCGAAAAAGTTTTGAATGATTGTCATTTAGGTGCTTGTGGGGGGCATCTATCTGGTTACGCTACTGCATAAAAGATCTTACAAGTAGGTTACTTATGGCCTACCATATTCAAAGATTGGATAACTACAGTCGAAAGTTTCCATGCTTGTCAGATTTTTTATCGCAAAACCAGATTACCACCTACACCACTGCATCTAGTAGTTGGTGTTGGGCCATTCGCTAAATGGGGCATTGATTTCATGACATGTAACCACACCTCGATCGGGCGGCATGGGTATATTATAGTTGTTGTTTACTATTTTACAAAATGGGCCGAGGCAATGCCTACATTAAGCAACAGCGGTGAAACGATTGCTCTTGTCTTTTTTAATCATGTAGTTTCTAGATTTGGTGTACTAGAGGCTATAGTCACAGATCATGGGTCACATCTTCGCAATCACATGATGATCAAATTAACTGCCAAATTAGGAATGTCCCATGATAGTTCTACACCATATTATCTGCAAGCTAACGGACAAGTTGAGGCAATCAGCAAAGCCCTTAAGCGCATGCTACAAAGAATGATTGGAGTCCACAAACAGAATTGGTATTTGATCCTATACTCAGCTCTGTGGGCATATAGGACTTTGAAGAGAAATGCGACCGGATTTACGCCCTTTCAATTGGTGTATGGACTGGAAGCAGTCTTACCAATTCAGTGCAAAATCTCATCCCTCAAGCTTGCAATTGATCTTCTTCCCGAAACTTCTGAGGAAGAAGCTCGTTTCTTGGAACTAATCCATCTGGATGAAACTCGTCGTGATGTCACGTTGGCTAACAAAGCACATAAGAAATGCATAAAGGCGTAATATGACAAAAATGTCAAGCCTCGTGTCTTCTTAGAAGGTGACTTGGTCTTGCTTTACGATCAGGACTCTGACAAATTAGGAGTAGGTAAATTCAAACCATTATGGATGGGCCCCTACATTGTTAAACGAGTATTCACAAAAGGAGCCTACGAGCTAGTTAATTATGACGAGATTCCACTATCATAGTCCCGAAATGGGTTGTATCTTAAATGTTACTATGCTTGATTGAGTGTAGTAAACTCATTGTACATATGCTTTTATTGCATTTTTGAGTGTTTTCTTTTAGATTTTTCATTTTGGTTAGGTAATCCACTTCGCATTTGTTGAAGATGTCAGACTTTTTGGAACCATTTGTTGGGTATGCCGACAGAGCTAGTCGTAGTACGTAGAACCTATCTTCTGCAACCTGGGCCATTTTCACTCCAAGTGGCGAGTTAGTGAGTTTCAGGGGGATATGTATTGGTCAATCAATGAACAACATCGTTGAGTATAGCGCATTGATTTAACTTCTCTCTGATGCCATTTCACATGGCGTATGCCAACTCATTGTCAGGCTAGATTCACAACTCGTCATTCTACAGCTTACTGCGTTTATTCCGTTGGGAACCCAGCTATTTATCGCATGTTCCTAAGAGTTAGGATTTTGGAAAGACATTTTGATTCCATTCAATATTAACACATTTCTAGAAACTTAAACACATTGACTTATTCATTAGAAAACTATGTGTTAAATAGACATTTGTAACATTTGTAAAGAAAGCATTTCACAGCAACATTTGCATCAGGATTGCATAGCTTAACCAAAATAAAACTCTGAAAATAAAAAATAGATAGTTGTTTATGGTTTTTACAAAATGTTTTGTGTCTAAGGAAAAATCGTTCATCTGACCAAGAAACTCAAAATGAATGCAGAAAAAACATTCTAGACTAGTGATGTTGGTGATAACATGTCACCACCTATGCTATCATGCATAGGAGCCTAATCCAACGACTTGGTATGCCAGTAGTATGGCATTCTAACCTCAAAGGTAACTCATCAGTTCTGACATCCTGAATACCGAGAGTGAGGCCCTCGATTTGATCCTACAACACTGTCAAGGTCTCCGATATGTGCAGATCCCAAAGGATGGCGCTCCCTATAGCCTCTCCTACTCGAGCATCATCTGCCACTCATGGGCTTGCCACTGGTCGCACTGGTCCAATATCTGCACACACATATAAGTTTGATTAGTCTTGGTAACATCAAAAACACAAAAACATTATAAAACTTAAAAACAAAGATGGGGTCAAATCATTTTACCTATAGCACTCCACTGTTTGCCAGCTGGTAATGCCAAATCGAGGTCGCCTAGGAAATCCATCCCGATGTATGGATACTCTGCAAATACCATCTCCTGGTGGTTGAAACACTCGAAAAAGGCATCATAGAAGGAAATCTTTGATTGGGTGGCATGTCTGGCCATAAGATCAACCCATCTCTGCATTCGTGGTTCCCTCGGTGCTGGCAATCCTAGTGAAATGTTCTGAGGTTGCATCAACATAATCCTTTCCAAAGCAAAAGCAGTCAATATGGATCCATAGCCAAAATTCTTGGTTCTTCCATTCTTTACTTTGGAGAGTTGTTCTTTTATGACAGGAAGTATCACCTCACACCAATTGAATACCTTCGGTTCCAGGAATTCCAAGGCATACTATATGTAATATCGGTTGCACTGCTAGCCAATCTAGTAAAGGTAAATAAAATGGTCCTCAAGGGGTGATCAGTGACATCCTCGATATTAATCTTAGCATATCTGTTAGGCTGAGATCCATCCCTACAGAACTGATGAATGTAATCTTTCACGGATTCACCCCCACATGCGAATACTGATATTGAAAGAGGGGCACCACGCCTCGATAATCCTGTCATAAAGTAAATGTCCTCGACCATCAAAGGATTAGTTTTACCTCTAATCTAGAATACATGGTCAATCAGATCCCAAGCATCGAGAAAATATTGCAACAAGTTGATCTATTGCCTCATGCTAGATATGTAGAAGAACTTCGGCAAGCCACAGTTTCTTAATGCATCAACTATGCCCGAGCCATGTAAAGCAATCATGTCCTCCTCTTCATGTTCTCGTTCATGCCATGTGACAACCATCTTGATCCAAAAAATATCTAAAATGCAAACAAAAGATGAATTAGGATCCAAATTTGAGCAAAAACAGGCAAAAATTTGATAAAAAATCACTGTGTAAAGTTTCCATTTTGCGCCCATCTTACCTTTCCTTTAAGAAAGGTGAGATGCATACTAACTAACCAATGTACAACTCAATATACATCACACCTTTCGATATAGGATAGGTGCGATGATTGGGGGATGAAATCTTCAAACACCAGGGGTCCAAAAAAGTGGAAAAACTAGCTCAGAATCAAGAAAATATGGAATGAAAATGAATAGCTCAGGGATAGCTCCTACCTAGTCTTGACGGCACGGAAAATGGTCCACAAGATCTCCCAAAATCGACTAGTGAAATTTGAGGGGGAAAACCACTCCAGAACTCCAAAATCCCAAATTTGAAATGAAATGATGAAAGTGAAAGGTAAAACTACTTTTTATATTTACTATTCACGTACTTCAAGTAAAATGTTAGTTTTAATTCTTTTTTCATCCATATATATGTATTTCTAATCAATTTGAAGGAGTTTTGAGCAGGTTGAACGACTGACGAAAGGATCTGATGCGTTAAACAGTGAATTGAACATCTTTGACTGCCATTTCAAGCATAATTTGTTCATTTCAAGCTTGTGTAAAAATGAAACCGAAACCAAGCATAGTTCTCCCATGGTTCAAGCTTGTCAAAAAATGAACCCACCTTCAGTAATTAACCTTTGTGATTGCCATTCTATCAGCCTTTTGAGCCTTGGTTGTGTACCTCTCATCACCACCATCCCTTTGGCCGATCATACGCTCTCACTTGGTTGTTTTACCCTTTTGAGGAAAAGTTGCAATGAGTGGCCTTATTAGCCAGCCTCTTCACATAATTCACCATTTTTTGAGAAGTTCCAAATTCACCAAGAACCAGTTGCTACCATAAACACCACCCGTTCCTCAAAATTGAGTCTCCTTTAAACCCTTTTCAAACTCGTTAAATATGAAAAGATTTTCAAGGAATTGGCCTTTCCAGCTCATTAAAGTGATTGGAAATGTCATCCCTCCTGTATCATTTTATCCTTTTTCGGACTTGAGGGATTATCTCATGAAAAATTTTGAGCGCTTGTCTTTTTCGGCTCGTTAAAGTAATCGGAAAAGTCATCCCTTTTGTATTATTTTATCCTTTTTCGGACCTAAGGGATTATTTTACGAAAAAGAAATTCTGGAGTTTTCTTTTCATCCCTTTTCAAACTCTCTAAACATGAAAAGGATAGAGTTATCCTTATCGTTAAACTCGTTAAAACAATAGCGACAAACTTGTCCATTCTAGACGAGACCGAGTTTCACTGTCACTAGACTTGTTAAAACATAGTGACAAGTTTGCCCGAAGGGAAAATTATAGAACAAGAATATGTTATCCTCCTCAAGCTTGACAAAAATAAAGAGGTATTGGTCAGCAATGACTGGGAAAAAGGGAAAAAGATTGAAGAACTTATGGTAGTAGGATGCTCTTAAAAATGACACTTTCACTCCATCACCATTATTGAGTCGGGTTGGGTTATTCTATTCACTAGTCATCTCACCATTGGTCTTTCACACCATCCATCTTTTGGAGTTAATGCTACCAATCCATCTTAGCGTCGCTGACATGTTCAAGGGAAGTCATTCAGTTGAGAAACCACAATCCAATTAATGCCTCATCCACTGCAATATGTCCAACCTTCATTTTTTCATGACCACCATTCCTGAACCTTGTGTCGTCAGTTCGTTTTCACCTCCAGAAATAATTTGCTTCATTTCTTATCGTAGATGTGGGATACATTAAGGCCCTCCTACAATGAGTCACTTTTTGTCGACATCAGCTCATTATCCAAGAAGTTGACTTAGAAACACCCCTTCAATGGTTTGAAGCTTGCATGCCTCAATGGCAAGTTTCTCACTTCCGACGACAGGTTGCCATGAATGGCCTTCGACCAAAAGATTTTGCGTGGTGTTTGACATCGAATCATATATTCACACCACGAGAATTGTACTATAGTACCTTGAGGGTCATTATCATTATCAGTGATTCCTCTCGCGTCTATTAACAACTCACATTATTGGCTGGTAATCAGGCGATGTCTTTCCATGTTCGACTTCAAAACATCTCTTCACATGGATTGACTTGTACGTTGGGCAAAGATTGAATGAGTTTGAAGACCCCGAATCTAGTTTCATCCATCTGGGCTACAATTTAGTCAGGGATATAAAAACATCAAATGTACAAAGGTGTTGCACAGATGGTCATTCGAACCAAGGATGATGACTCTACATCTGAAGAATCACCAGTCTGCATCTACAGGTGACTATCTAGTCTATGTACATGAAATGAATTTATAAATCTAAGCATGGGAATGCCTAGCTCAGCTAGATCATGAAAATTATATTATGATGATGTATTGTATTGTAACTTATGTAGGTCACCTTCTACTTCGAAACCTCAGATCCTCATGATAAAGCATTCACCGGACATCAATATTTACGACTTCATGCTTTAGGGGGCAACTGTTATAGACATATTTGGGCATTTCAACCCGAAGCTTATATGTCGATAAACTAGGACTCATCAACCCCTAAAAGAGTTGTTTCATACCCTAAAAGAACATGGTCATCTGATTACATCATTCCCCAAAAGTTCCACATGAGAAACCATCCAGAAATGGCCTAAACTGAACCATACTAACCTTTCCACTGGCCAAGTGCGATGGATACTGATTAGGCCTTCTCTAGGGTGTGATGGGCGAGGATGGACAAATTTATGAGATAGTTTACTAGGTAGTTGCTCCTGGAATCTTCTAGAAACTTCTCCTATGACACTTGGCTCTGTGAATTTGCCTAGGGATGAGTAATAGATCCAAGAAATCTCCAAGTGGAACCAATTGTAACAAGTGGAATGACACTAATTAAAACCTAAAGATGACTCACACCCTTGCACACATCTATAATTGGATCGCTCATCTAAGAGATCTAGGGGCTGGAATATTGTGAATTGCAAGGAAGTGCTGATAGTTTGAAATAGAGGAAAGGGCATTGTATTGTTGGTGTGATCTTGCTATTTAATGAGGTGAAGAGGGATTGATGTTGGGAGGATGATGCTGGATCAGACAATTGAGTTGTAATTCTCCCTTCTATTTAATAAAGTTCTTCAAGTTTTCTTCCATATAATTATGCAATTGTGAATGTTATCATTTTTGAATGCTATCATTTGTTAATTATATATATGATTCTGTAATGTTTATGTTGTAATAAATCATGATGCTTTGATGGTTCTTTGTTACTCTGTTTATGCAGGTACTCTCTAGGCGGGTTAAGTACGGGGAGGAGTTGCAAGCTCTGTCAAAGGGGAGAGAGATCAAGCAAGGGATTAAGCAGAAGTCCTAGGTTGATTCCATTATATTTCTCTTATCTGTTACATATAGAAGAAAACGTTGAATTGCTTGAAATTGTTGTTTCTAGGGTAGATGCCAAACCTAGAGGGCTAGTCGTTCGACAAGACACTAATTTTCCCAAAAATAGGGAGGCGCTCCAGGAAGCAATGACGAAGTAGTAGAATGTGTTAGGGGCACTCAAGGCACAACTCCAAGAACTTCAGGTGCAACCCCCACAGCAGGGAACGGTAGTTGTCTACGGGGCTACGGGTACATCAGCAACCGAGCAATTGTTGTGGGCCAAAATGGCTAATACCATCGCGCTGTCGAAAGGAACGTTGACAGCGAACAACATGGAGGATAGAGACATGCTAGGCTGGCTTAAGGGACTTGGTATAAACTTGGCTTCTCTTCCGCAAGAAATATTATACCAGCTATAGGATGGAGCAACGACAGAGCTTCGCACTCAGGAGGACACGTGGTACAGATGGTCAGTGAACAACGAATCAACATCGAGTAGCTGAGCCTCCAACACGATGAAGCAATAGCACAAACTTAATAGTTGGAGCAAATCAGTGAGGAAGCATGTTGCCACATCCTAGAGCTAGAGATTGCAACAGACTTACTAGTAGGTATACAAATCCACAAATTGGCCAGTGGATTTTGTGAGGCAAAGGAGGAAGCAATGAGGATCCAGCTGGACCTCAACTTGCAAATCACGGAGTTACGGTTGAAGGCACAACCCTCTACACCGCCAGAAGTTAGATAGCAGTGGCACCGCACCATTCAATTGGGATTGGAAGCAATAGAGCGTGCCATACAGGATTACATAGGCTTATTAGATCAGTCACTCTTCACCCTCACTTCACTGTAGGAAGACCTAATGCTATAGCGATTAGAGATAGAACTGTGGGAGTTGCAGCAGGCCTATGAAAATGTTTGGGGGACCACACAAATAGTCGCCCTTACTCAGTGACTGGCCAAGATGAGGGAGGCCCAGGCTCTAAAGGAACAGGTGGACATTGCACGTCAGAAAGAAGCAATGCTTAAAGAATGCATCCAACCTTGGCTCGAGAAAGCATTCATGGTCACTGCCGATCGAGGGAAAGTTGGCACAGATGCAGGGCATATATTCACTCAGGCAAGGAATTTCACCTGAAAATGAAGCATCGGAGATACGTGCACAACGGGTACAACGGACAGCAGAAGAATGTGTTGCAGATGTAAGCAAAGCATAGAGGTTGTTGGATGAACTTCATGCAAAGATCAGCGCACCAGCCAAGTGACTTGTGACAATTCACGATGATTATGTTGGGGGCTTGTTGGGTAGCAGACCCCCCCATAGTGGGTTTTTGGGTCTTGTAGCCTAAATTTTGGTCAAATGTAATGTAGGACCCCGCGAAATGTGGGTGCAAAGCGTGAGAGTCTAGGGTTGTCCACCCTAAAATAATGTAATTTAATGTAGAAAGTGTCTACCTACCCATGGTCTGTGGACCATGGGATTGTATAAGTAGAGTGAGGCTCTAAGTGTAAAGGAAGTTATTAGCTGGGAGAAAGGATATGGGTTTTTGAATAAGGGATTCACTTTGAGTCTGCAAGTCTGAGTCTTAGGTTGTAGGAATAGGAAGAGGCTCTACAGCTATGTGCGTAAAGGCCTAGTAGAGTTTGCAGCTGTGTGCATGGGCCCCTACAACTAAGTGCGTAGGGCGGAGTTGGGATTGTACTAGAATAGAGGATTAATAAAAGATAAGTTGATTATAAAATATTATGCATCTTCTCGTAGATCTGTGTGTTTATGCTTCTGTTATATCTTTACATCTCTTTACAATTTATGATTGCACACACTTGTTATAAATGTTGAATTATTGATGAGAATATTAGGCCCACATAATTAAGTTAAGATCTATAATAATAACACCGTAAGGATAAGGGATCTAGACAATGCCTCTTCACTCTCTTTACAAATTTGCGTGAAGGTCAGACGGCTACGTGGAGTGGCGCAAACACAGAGGATCGGTTCACGAACTTCCTAGACTTCATCAAGAGATCCCTAGGGTGCAGAAACCTGGTTCCAACATCCTCCCATACTACCTCGAGTGATACCTCAGTTCATGCTCCACGGAATATTATCGAAAGGGTTGGTAGTTTCGGGATTTGTTTGGCTAAATTACTTCTGAACCTAGGTCAAGCCCAAACAAGCCAACCAACCAGAAATATAGATTTCTTCAAGTTCACGGATATATGTAATTGTCTGTGTGATCAAACATTATCCTGAGTATATTGGAGTGTTTTCTCAGTAGGCTATATACCATCTAGCATCCATGTAGACCTTTAAGAATCGGTGAATGTAATCCCTAAAGGAAATCGAGAATACTGCAAGTGCATTCTTAAGACTGAATCACATAACATGATAGGTGTACAATCTCCATTCTATAGTTAATGTAGTTTTATTCTTATCATCTTCGGTGATTCTGACCTAGTGGTAGCTTGAAAACCCATCTGTGAAGGAATATGCTTCATTCCCTGCTCATTCTCTAGGTCCACATCACTTAATAGTGTTGGAAAGGGGTCGTGCACACAAGCATTGTTAAGGTTTCGGTAGTCCACATAGACCCTTATCTCCGTAGTATATTTATTATTCTGTATCATGATCAGAGTGACCCATTCTGCCTCGTCCACTGGAAAAATTATTCCCGCTTCTAGCATCTTGTCTATCTCTTTCTTCACTTCTTCTTTGACTCTTGCATTCAATCTGTACAACCTGTGCTTCACTAGATTTGCATCAAGTTTTTGTACAATTTTCATTTCCCCTATGTCTCCCTTGATTCCTTTTAACTCCACAACTAATGCGTGGATAAAATCCTCATACTCTCTTAGGAGGTCAAAAATATATTTTGTAGTTTGTTCATCCCAATAGTCTCCAATCTATTCCAGCTTTAGTTTTTCATTCGTGCTGATATTATTCTTCAGTAACTTTACTAGGAGAAAGGGCAGAGCATCCGTTATAGGTCCCTCCTTGGTGCCTCTTTCCCCTTTAGTTTCGTTGAATGAAATATGTCGTAACTCTCCCAGATCATCCTCATCTGACTCCTTATTCACATTTCCACAGGTCATTGTCTCCGGATACCCTAACTTGTAGAAGTACTATAAAGTTCTATGGTCTATGCATCTATCCCATAACTAACTTAATGTGAGTAGAATCTTCTTGGTAGCATGCAACACCTCAGCCAACCTCTTGTCTTTATCTCTAAATGAGAAATGACTGAAAAATTGTTCGGCTAAATGATCCCAAACTCCTGTTTGCTTCCTTATTTCTTCCTATAAATGCCAAGCTTCTGGGAAGGTTCCCAAGGTATGTATGAACCTGTGTACCTATAATTCCTTCAGGACTTCCTCCTGATTTCAGATATCCTTACACTTTTCTAAGTGGTGTCGAGGGTTGAAGTACCCTGATATTTTGCAAAGTCTTGAGGGTACTCCCTCGCCTGTCTGAATCTTACCTCCATTGCGATCTTGATATTTTCCCAATCTCAAAGGTAGCTGCAATGAACTTCCCACCATCGTGCATGCATTGCTTGTAATGCGACATTTAGTAATGGTATTTTATGTTATTCAGTAACATTTGCATCAATTCTATTGAGAAATGAATTTACTAAGTCTATACCATTAAAGGTATGAAATTTCTTTACCTCTCTGCCAATCCAGTTGACTTGAATATTGCAGCACAATACCTAATATTGATCTCATATATGCCCTGTTACCAACCATCCCATGCAGCTTCTGAGCCAACCTCTAAACTTAGAATGCTTCTCCAACTAAAATATCCTTTATCTGTTGGGTTTATGTAATCCTCCCTCTTACCCATTATTAGTCTATAAAGTTGATCTAATATCCCTATCTCTTCTCTATCATTTGTTGGTATTGTGAATTTAGGTCCCTGATACGAGTATAGCAGCTGAATCACTCTTACTCCTTCTACCTCAAAGGTCATTAGTTCCTTCTTTAGATCTATCATGGCATAATTTTCAAATGCCCAATATATCCCTAGCAGTGTTGGATAAGGATCCTTGTCTCCTATAATATTACTTTGAAATTTTCATGTCTTTACCCCTACTACATTCACTTCTATGTCCTCTAGTCTCCCATTTGGAAGTATACAATACTTATTCACCATTGATAACTAGATTGGTGAGAATGTCAACTGAGGTTTCCCCAAAACTTCCCACGTCTTCCTTGGTAAGATGTTAACATCAAAACCAATATCTAGCATAGGTTCTTAATCTAAAATTGTGCATTCTAAGCATCAATTCTGAATTCCCTGCTTTCTCTCTTCTTGTCTTCATACTCTTCTGACATGTCTTTTAAGAAACTTAGCGAAAAATTTTCCTCTCTCAACCCTCTCCTCTCGGGCGGCTTCCTTCAGAATTTTCAATAACTACCCCAACTTTTGGTCATCGTTGACAATCTGCAGAAATAACGTAAACCATTTCTCAATAAGTCAGGTAGTTGTGGAGGGTGGAAGGCCTAGGATATTATATTTATGATACTTTGTCTATGCCTTTTGTAGTTCTACACTCTCAGCCATATTTTTAAACAATTGTTTTCCTCCTTGTAATATTTTTTCTATTTCTCAAGGTCATAGGACCACTTTGGGGAGGCCAATCAAATTTTGTGGCTTGGTTTAGGGTTCCCCGATCAACTCCTGTATGTTTTCCTCCACGTGTAACTATGTTAATATTTGATAGTGGGGCTAAATTTTTGACCCTTGGCTCTGCATTAATCAAAATTCCCCCCTCTACCTGTTTTGCTCCTCCCATCTTGCAATTAGCTCTAGACAATCCTCTATTGCATGTGCATTGACCTTGCACTAAGAGCACTAGGGCCTCCTTGGTAAAGGGAAGTCTCATGCAACATGCCCCTCCTGGTCATAGTTGTAACAACAAACCGGGCTCCTACCTCCTGCCCTTCCTCCCCTCATTCCTACTCCTCGCCCACCTCAAGCAGTCTGATTGGCTCGTAAGGTTGATTGGTCTAACCTATTTGCTAGATCATCCAACGCTCTACACTGATCACTGTGGTGAGTTCTGGAGGCACATAACTCACAATAATTGTTGTTTGGAACATTAGAGTACTTTTTGAATGACCCCGCTATTCTCGACTGAGTTCATGCTAAAAGCACAAAGCATTGTGATGATCCCATTTGCAGAGATCCTTATAAGCCCGTACTATTGTTAGTATTTCCACCACTACTGGTACTAACTTTATAATTAACATGCACACTATGAACTCTTATCACCTTGAGTAACTTAGAAAGAAATTTGTCAGGATTGTTATAGATTACCAAGCGAAGGTTGGGGGAGACACTACCTGAGCCTCAGGGGGGTGGATCCTTGATTCTTCTGGACACATCATCTTCTGCAAAGAGTCTTTGCATAATAAAGTACATATCATCCTGTTAGATCTAAGACTTTTGTGATCCATAATGTAGATATCAATCTTTCGAATTAATCACATTGTTAGGGTTGGGTCGACGTTTCAAACCAACTAATGTGTTTCATCCTCAGGACAAGGTGAGAAACAATTGGATCTAAAGGAATAAATAGTATGGATGCATCATTGCCTAGTGTTAGCCGTTGAAAATTTACTTGTTGGTTAATCCGTTACTAAGTTAAAAACTAGTTGTTATGTGATAAATAAATATTTTATTTTGATGTTATAAATAGAATATTAAAATAAATAAAATAATAATTTGTTGGGGTTTGACTTATTTAAGGTATAACTTGATAATATTTCAAATTAAAATATTATTAATTATTACAATAAGAGTATTAATGTTAAATTGTTTAATATTCAGTTAGTTATGAATAATTATTTTTATTTTCAATATTATAAATTAATTAATTTAATAATATTAATTTATATAATGTGATCTGTTAGGGTTTGACTAATCCAAGGTAAATTAGGTCTAGGAATTAGTTAATAATTTTTCATTTCGATTAATAAGGCAGTTATTAATAAGACCACAATTTGTGGGGAAGAACTAACCTAGATTATAAAGGAGGATGGCTAAGCAAATTAAAATATTTTTGGAGAGGCTAGGTCAACCAAGAGATTAGAAATTAAATCACAAGCTGAGAAAATGAGGTTAAAGGAATAACCTGAAACAAGGGGGGGAACTAGAAGACTAAAAGAGAGAAATAGAAAACAGAACAGGAGAAAGGAGAGGGAGGGAAGAGTCAAGAGGAGAGAGCTGGAATCCAACTTTTACTTAATTTATAACCATCATCCCTATTAAGATTTCTAGCATGCCTCTCAATTTCAATCACTTCCTTGAGTTTCTTGTGGTGGAAATGATCGACCCGAGCAATGACTTTGGATTCTTCAATGCAGACATGATGTTTCATTTTCTCTACATGTTCGACAAGGGCTGATGTGTGGGATCAATCGTGTCTAATGTCAGCAACATGTTTGATAATTCTTTACTTAATAGATCTTCCCGTTGATTCCATCCCTCTCCTCTTAATTCTTCCTTCCCTCTCCTCTTAACTCTTCCCTCCCTCTCCTTTCTCTTGTTCAATTTTTTGTTTCTCCCTTTTAGTCTTCTGGTGCCACCCCCCCACCCGTTTCATTTTGTTCCTTTAACCTCATTTTCTCAACTTGTGATTTCATTTCTAATATCTTGGTTGACCTAGCCTCTCCAAAAATGTTTTAATTTTCTTAGCCATCCTCGTTTATAATCTAGGTTAGTTCTTCCCCACAAATTGTGGTCTTATTAATAACTATCTTATTAGTTGAAATAAAAAATTATTAACTAATTCCTAGACCTAATTTACCTTGGATTAGTCAAACCATAACAGATCACATTATATAAATTAATATTATTAACTTAATTAATTTATAATATCAAAATAAAATAATTACTCATAACTAACTAAATATTAAACAATTTAACACATAATACTCTTATTGTAATAATTAATAATATTTTACTTTGAAATATTATCAAATTACCTTAAATAATTTAAACCCCAACAAATTATTATTTATTTATTTTTAATCTTCTATTTATAACATCAAAATAAAATATTTACTTATCACATAACAGTTATTTTTTAACTCAGTCATAGATTAACCAACAACTAGATTTTCAATGGCTAACTCTGGCCAATAATGCATCCATACTATTTATTCCTTCAAATCCAGTGATTTCTCACCTTTGCCTGAGGATGAAGCACATTAGTTGGTTCAAAACGTCGATCCAATCCTAACAATGTGATTAATCTGAAAGACTGATATCTACGTATCATCCTCTAGTATATACTTTGAGTCGACACCACCTTTTCCATCCAATCTTTCCCTCTTTACTGGTGAGTGAGCACCCCTATTTCCTTCTGAGCCCCCAGCTATTGAAACCTTATCTATTCCTTTCACCGAGTTCTCTTCCATCTCATATTCTTCTTTTGGACTCCTCAAAACTGCGCTTGCTTGGTGTAATTCCTTTTGCTTCCCTTTAATCGCCTGCATGGTCATTTCCTTCCATTTCTCTGCTATCCATGATCTCCTTTGTGCTCTCAGTTCCTTAGCCTTTCATGAATCCTCTGCGTCTATCCTTCTAATAGCTTCATAGTTCCCTACTTGGTAGCATCCCTCTGTTTAGGTCCTTCCCCAAGTACTAGGTTTTTACGCTGCCATGCTTGGACTTTGGAATACGAGAAATCCCTCATACACCATTAATACCTTAATCAAAAGGGTTATTTCATTCAACAACCTCCCTCTCAATCCTACTTGGAACACAACTTCGGCCTTTGAAAAGGGTTGGTGGCTTTTTGTAATGAAATCAACATTATACCCTTCTAGTGTGGTCTGCACCTATAAATCTACTAATCTCATTAGATATGTGTCAAGAAGATGGAGTGCGGCGACATCTGATTGAGTCCAGTCGCAATGAGACAAATTTTGTCCACTAGCTCTCCCTTTCACTTGTAACCTTCACAACCAATTGTAAATTTCTTTGGGGAACTCGCACCAGAAGATCTCATATTGATCACTTGCATCTTCTGAACACAAGATCTCATCTTTCAATTTCACAACAATTTAGTGGAGGAGTTGAGTTTGCTGAGACATAAACCAATTCACTTGCTTGTCCCACCAATTCCATAGTTCTTTCTTAAAAATACTCAATACCATATTCCAAACCCTCTTTTTGAGTTTTGGGTCTCGAAAACATAACCATTTTTTGGCACAAAAATGATATTAGGGTTGATATCCTAGGTTCAGGGGCAAGGGGGGAAAGGCTCCATTATAGTTTGGCACAGTGCTGGCATTTTCACCTTACCTGGAAAGGGGAAGGAGTCTCACTTGAGAGTTCCACAACTGAAGTTAAATGAAGGTTTGAATCAGATATCAAGGGAACCATATCAACCGAAAGTGAACAAAGGAATGTAGCTTAACATGAAAAATAGCCAAATCGCAACAGTCTATTCATGCTACAACAGAAGACAACCTAAATAGATGCATATATAAAAAGAATTGAATAGCCAGCATAATACATAATGAACACAATATAAATCTAGAACATTCTTCTTCATTACCATAACATAAACACAATATATATGGCTCATGGAATGTTCCTCAACATTAGACTTTATGTAGCCAAAATACAAACTTATACAAATATACGCATGGAGTTGTTCTCATTGCTCCGAAACACAAGAAGAATGGAAACCCTACAAGCATTATGAAACCAACCAACCCCTTCTCTGCTCTCCCTTCTACCAACCCGGACTAGCAATTCATTGTCCCTTTGCTCAGCTATCTTTGTCCTCGGCTACTTCTTCTCTTTCCTCACTATGTTGTCCCTAATTCTTCCCACCACTCCCCCACGACTGCCAATCTTACTTCAATCTTCGACATTTTGTCGACTGTCAGCTCCGCAACTTCCCAACTACCACTTCCACCAATCATCAGTAACCTATTTCTCTATAAAATACAAAAAATTAAGTCCTCAAAAGGCATAAATGAAATTCTAGACGTGGATGCCCGTAATTGTTGATGCGCAAGTACAAAATCGGGTACTAAACTAAGTACAAATTTCTTGAAAATGCCAAAGTGGTACTGAATTAAGTATCGAATTTCTGTAGGTGGAATTTTGGTTTGAATGACATCTTGAGCTTCACGTGTGAGCTAGGTGTGAACATGAATCCTTCCATAAACATATAGTTTCAACCCATGTCATCTCGAGAAGTACGAATGTGTGAACCTTTACTTAGTACTGAAACTGATAAAAGTACCGAATTGTCAAATTCCAGTACTAGATATGTTTGTTTGGGCACATAAACATATTATTAAATTGTCATTGGAAAACCACCCTAAAAACTAATTTAATAATTAAAAATACAGGAAATCATTAATAATTAACCACAAGGTAAAATGAATTCATTTAGGGAAAATTGGTAATATGATAGTTACGAAATATGTTATAAAAGTATGAATATAGCTTGTAAATGAAAGGTTTGGATAGCCAATACAACAATATATCTATGGCCCAACATTCCCCCATGCCTAATACTTTACATCTCATGCAAACAAAATATGGACTAGGAAGGGATGATGGATGATATAAGGTGATGATGAAGATAATGGTTGTATGAATGTGGACTTGGAAACTAGAATATGCATTAATGGAAAAATGGGGAGTTTAGTGGCAATTTTAAGAGAGGTGAAGATTTATGGAATATGAAGTGGTTAATCATCAATATTCCTTAAATCTTAATGAGCTAAAGAGCCTTTAAACATGTTTTATCTCAAGTATACTTTTCAGACTTTTGATTTGTACTACAAGCTGCAATGGAAGTTGTATGAATATGAAGATAAAATAGAGTAAGGTTGAGAGTCTGGAATGATCTAAAAGAGCCATAGTTAATGAGTTCCAATATGATATGTTGAAGGAAGTCAAAGAGAATGAAATGAAGATGATAAAAAGACCCCAACAACCACTCCCCCATGCCTAAGGTTTTGCATGTCCTCATGCAAATAAGGCGAGGTATTGAAGAAGTGAGGAGGGCTACTAAGATGGATCTAGTACAAAAAGGGACATGGGAAAAAAAATAATGAAACTAATTAGATGAATAATGAAAAAAATAATTCATCTCAGATTTAATAAAATTATTATGAACTAACACCAAACATAAAATAACTTTCAAATCACTCATTCCATATGATTTCATCGATCTTTAACAATTTTATGCTCAAGAAAAGGAAACCTTTTATAAATTTAAGGGGATCTCCTTATTTGTATGTAGGAGTCTTTTTTATGATCACAACAAATGATGAACCAATTAAAAATTAGTTATTACTAACCAAATCCCAAAGTCTTATGTCATCTAAGTATTACAGATAAGATTTTCAGTTGAGATTTATTAATTCTCTATGATCATGGGTCCCACTTCTAAGGTAATTAAATCTTAGATATAGTATGAAAAACCAATGATAGAGGAATCATGGTTACCTTAAAGCCATTCTTTAGCAGAAAATTTATGGAATTAGATTTTACCCTTGACACTTCTTTAGGAAGAATGCCCCATTGTGTAAGAGTTTCCATAGCCCTGATGGGTTTTCCTAGGGGTATCATAGGTCAGTAACTTCTTCCAGCAGGCATCCATAGCCTTGATGGATGAATATCTTGAACCTATTTTATATTGAAGTCTCTAGTCCCATCTTTCCTACCATTTTATTTTTATATTATGGATAATTCTTTTGTAAATGGTAGATGGGGGAGCAGCTTCAGAAAGCCCCTTAAGGGGATAGGATAACACCTTTCAGAGTTACTTATATTACCTGCATAATGTCTTGGATGCATAAGGTACTTATAGGTACTTCAAAGTACATAGCATGAATGAGTCATTTTAATTTGAGATGGATGATGCTAACCAAAGAATAACCAAAAGACACCTAAATTCCTACTTATAATAGTTTTCATATATGCTTTTTGTTTTAAAGTAGTGTTCCACTATGAAAAAGGACTTCATCAAATATTTTGAAAGTCTTAATAGAGATGCTTGGAGATCATTATTTGGTTTTATGGTTATAGTATTCAAGTTTCTTTTTCATTGGTTTCATTGTATGTACATTTTAACTTTGTTTTAATCCCCTTAGTATGCATTGCTAACTACATTTTGAGCAATTGTTTTGTATTGATAATTAGAAATCTATATGAATAAGAGAAATGTAATTCAAAACAAACAAAAATTATATTAGCTATTAATATTTTGGAATTATCATACAATTAAAATTTTTGAAAATGATTACTTATATCTTGTAAAATAGTCGTCTTAAAGCAGATAAAGCATGAATGCATCGTTTTTAATAACTTAAGGAAAAAGAAAAGATGTCATCAAATACTCATCTAAGTGTTCCATTTGGTTGATGAAGATGTATTTTCTCCTTTTGAAAATATTCTTCCAGTATTTAAGCATCTCAAATGAACAATATCCTTGAATCCTGCTTTTTCTTGCAAAATAGAAAATTGGTACCAGAATTCTCGATACTGGTTAGAAATATGGTACTAAACAATTGGCATGCAATACTAGACAAAGTTGTTATGCAATCATTTCCAACTTTACCTACAATTCCAAACATAATGGTCATAGATTTATTTATTGAAAAGAAAAACTAGAAACAAATCTAACTAAAAAGAAATAATAAATGGGAAAGGAAAGTAATAGTTGAAACATGTTGCGGTTGGAAATAATATTGCATAGCAATCCTCATTAAAATAATATGCATCTGAAAGAGACCCCAACAAAAATATGCAATAGGAACATAGATCTCCCATTTTAATTACTTTTTAGTTGTTAACATCCCCACTTATTGAAAACAAATGAGAATGATGTTGCACAATATGTTATAACTAAACTAACTACTATATGAAACATTTATTTACTTATTTATTTATTATCCTACTCTACTTGAGAAAAATAAAATTCTCTCCTCAAGTATAGGGGTATTTCCAATGTAACCATGTGCCTTACAAGTAAAAAATTGCATTCATTCTCAAGTTTAGAATATAATCTTCAATGAATACCTGAGTATGAAGAACCAGTTGTTTTAATTGTTGAAAATAATACTGAGAGGGCGGGGGGGGGCAGTATTATCAGGATAATTATTCTTTTTCAAAGACAACTGATATACGCTACTTCAATTTAATAAACCTGCGTATGTACGCAGTTATGCAGAAGAAAACCCGCGTATACAGAACATGCTTTTATTTTACTTAATCTTTCTGATGATGATTGTTAGTCAGTGATGCAGAATCCAATAACAGTATCCAGAGACAGTAAAACAGAGCAGAAAGACAATCAGACACAAGAACACAAGATATAAGGTGGAAACCCAATGTGGGTGAAAACCACCTGCTGCAATTCGTCTCTATCTTTCTTTTAAATTAGAAACTTCTGTTTACAATGTACTGGTGCAGTCCTTTACCAGTACGCAGGCTGCAACCTGCAGAGAGCTACAACTCTCTCTCGTTTTCCAGCTTTCCTGGAAGGGAGCTACAACCCCCTTTGCTTTTGTACTAGCCAAGATACTAGTACGTAGGTGCTGGCCTACAGAAGGCTACAACCTTCTCTTTCTTCCAGGGACCACTTTTCATCAATTTTCAAACTGGATCCATGAACATCAAACAGTCATCAAGAATCAACCAATCTCCTTTCCACCAACTAGATCTAAAACAAGTAGATACTCCTCTGACAGCTGTACACAGAAAACTGTACCAGAAACCATATAGCAAAAACAGAACCCAAAAACCCAGCAGCAATAAGCAGAAACAGCCAGATCACAACTTAAAGCATATACGCAATTTTAACAGTCTCAAACTTGCGTGCATACGCCTCTGCGTATGGAACAACCTGCGTATACGCGCCTTTACTTCACCGAAGCAACGTGTATACCCGCCTTCGCTTCACTGAACCTGCGTACAGATCTATAAAGAACAATACACTCTTCCAGATATTCAATCACTAAATAACCCAGATTATCAGACTTATAGATCAGACAAGCGCCACATCAAGCAGATCAAAATCATATAGAGATACTATCATTAAGCTTAAGGATTATGACCCATGAAAAGACCTTGCCCTTCCTTTTGTGCTAAAGTCCCTCCTTCCTTCAGATCCAGATCTGCATCACCATCAATATACCAGCTCTAACACTTTTCAGATCCTCAATAATAATCCAGATGGTGATTTGTCACAAGATCTCCTTCCTCTTTTATAGCCCTAGCCCTTCCCCAATACCATGGTCCAAAACCACAACATTTCAATACCATGAACCCAAAAACTGTGGATCGGCACAATTGACGAGACGCCATGGTCCAAAACATAGGTTCAAGTTCCAAGATCTAACTGCCATGGACCATAAGAATGATCACCAAGATATACGCGGTTTTGTAAAGTATAACCCGCGTGTATACGCGACTTTGTCTAGATGAACATGCGTATATGACTTTTTCTACTTTCTGAGTGCCTGAACTGAGATCTGTTACCAGAGAGGGTTGCCATCAAGGACAACACCTGTGCCATAGCTCCAAACCTGTGCCATAATGCCAACATTTATCTGGTATTTTTTTTTTATACCAATGCTATTCCAACTCGTTTAACTGATGATTTCGTCCGTGACAGGTCTTTTCTCCAAGCTTCTGCGCTTCGCCCTTACTGTGCAGGTAAGCAATGGTTCTTTGCTATCATGTTTTCGCCCTTCTCCTTCAGATTCTGATCACTCTCGCTACTGGTCTTTTCAGGGTTTTGTTTTGGTGTTGGTATTCTTCTCGGCTTCCATGGCTCCTAGTAAGGTTTCTTGTCCCCACCGGTTCTGTTTTCAACTTCGAATGGTTATATATATTTGTGCAGGTTTCTAACCTGTGCTTGTTTGGTTGCAGGTGAGCTCAGGTGGCTGACCCCGTGGCTCGAGGTGTTCCTTACTCTCTGAACAGCTCTTCCACTCGGCTCTCACGGGTAGCGTCTTTACATATAGATGACTATAGTTGCTTGTAGTTTGGTTCTGGTTCTAGGGTAGTCCATCCTCGCTGTGGAAACAAAAGAATGCTCTGTTGTCTGTGTAATTGTGTTCTTTGGCTCTGTTCGTAGTCTCGGCCTTACTCCTGTAACATTGTCATTGGAATTTTTCTGTTCAAACCCTTGTTGGGTTTTTAATGGCTTCAAGCCATCGCACTGTATGGATTTGTATAGATTTGTTCTTAATGGTTCAGGGTTTCGAACCCTCCTCCTGTCACTTCTTGTTGTTCGGTTATTTAAAACCCTAGGGTTTATCCAAACCCTTATCTGCCGGTTCCGTTGATGGCTATGGCTATAACTGATTTGATTTCTGGTTATACATATGTTGCTCGAAACTCTATTTCGAATCTCTGACTTTTTAATGGCAATTTTGTTCGGAAGAAAAGATGAATGTTTTGGACTGTGTTAATTTTGATTAACAGTATATGAATGAAATGTTTCGATTGCATATGTATTCATTCCGGCATTTGCTATATTTATAAATGTAACATATAATTTGGTTTCGGTTTACCTGGAAATGTAAATGTTTGCCTGAACCCTCGTTCTGTCTGTCTTTGACATTTAAATGCTGGCTCTGCGCTGTTCGTTAGCCTCACTCTATCTGTAGATTATCTGCATTTGCATTCTTGTTCTCTTGTCTGTAGGTGGTGATTGCAACTCTGTGCTGTTCGGTTCTTCTTGTTTGGTTTTTCTCGTCGGTCCTCTGTTTTGTTATTCTAACTTCAATTGTTACACAGAAACATATTATACTGCATGCAAATTAGTTGTACAGTGATGATATAATGTGAAATTGAATGATAAAAATATTTAATCTGGAGAATGACTGTATATTTCTTTCTCTATTTGAGGAATCGTTTACAATGATTATTCTTCTGTTTTTAAAAGACTCCTGAACTAGTACAGTTCTGTTCAAGAACTACCCTAACAGATTTGTAACAGTCTTTCAGTTTCTAACTGTCCTAACTAATAAAACTTGTAAAGAGCCTAGTTAACTAATAACAGGAAATAATTAACTGACAATCTATTTTGCTGTTTAGAATTTCTATTTGAAAAAGAAACAATTCCTAATTCTAATTGACCTTCTGGAAAAAAAATAAAACAAGTAAAATAAACTGAACAATAACTGACAAGTTGACACCTGTCCAGTTTTGTATATATGACTGTGTGTTCTGGTCTCTTCATGAGACTGTCAACCACTTTGTGTCTCCTCAGAGCTGGATGCTCCTGCATCAGGCTCCCGGGGTGGCAAAAAGTCATGGCTCCGTTCCATGAGGTCGTCAACAGAATAGCCTGCCTTTTGTATTTGCGTCACGTTAAGCCATGAACTGTCCTCTATTGGACGGTTCTTCCATTTTACCAAATATCGCAAATACTCCTTCCTGCGTGTGCGCTTAGCTACCTGTGTGTCCAAAATCCCTTCGATCTCAACGGGTGGTGCCATCGGCATCTGTCTCGTCCATGAATCTCCTTCACATTTGGTGTCCCGCGGTGGCTCTGTTGCTGCGTTATCTGCTGAACATGCGACATAAGGGAACAGATCTGCCACGTTAAAAATAGGGGAAATACCAATCCCTGGTGGCAACTGTAACTCATAGGCGTTCGCAGAAAATTTGCGAATGATCTTGCAGGGCCCGATTTTCTTGAGTTTCAGCTTGCTGTACTCTCGCTTTGGAAACCGTTCCTTGCGTAAGTACGCAAGGACTTCATCCCCAACATTAAACTGAACTTCCCGACGTTTTGTATCAGCTCGCTGCTTGTACCTCTGACTGTTGTCCTGTAATTTCAGTTTAACCTGTTCGTGCAATTTGCTCATAGCTTGGGCAAAATCTTCCCCATCAGCGCTCTGTTTCTCAAGTTTCCCCAGGTCTCGTAACTCATGCACGCCTCGCGGATGCATGCCGTACAGAATCTGGAATGGACTGTACCCGGTGCTACGGTTAGGGGAATCGTTGTATGCGAATTCCGCTTGCGCAAGTACATGGTCCCAAGTCTGGGAATTTTCACCTGTTAGACTTCTCAGCAAATTTCCCAGACTTCGGTTTACTACCTCCGTTTGTCCGTCCGTCTGCGGATGATAAGCGGAGCTGAACTGCAACTGGGTATTCAACTTTTTCCATAGAGTTCTCCAAAAATGACCGGTGAACTTTACATCTCTGTCAGAGATAATGGATCGCGGAAGTCCATGTAACCGCACAATCTCTGTAAAGAAAAGATGTGCTATGTAAGTAGCATCGCTGGTTTTCCTGCATGGTACAAAGTGCGCCATCTTTGAAAATCGGTCTACTACAACCATTACTGAATCAAAGCCTCGTTGTGTCTTCAGCAATCCCAGTACAAAATCCATACTGACTGAATCCCATGGTCGACTAGGAATGGGCAATGGCATATAAAGTCCAGTATTCTGACTGTGACCTTTCGCCAATTGACAAATTTTACACCTAGTCACATACCTCTGCACATCCCGCTGCAACTTAGGCCAAAAATAAAAATGCTGTACCTGAGCAATTGTTTTGTCAATTCCAAAGTGTCCTGCCAGGCCTCCATTGTGTTTCTCCTGTATGATGTTTTCCCGCATAGAACAGTTGGTAATGCATAACTGCCCTCCTTTAAATAGCAATCCTTCCTATAGATTATAGTCTAGCCATTTGCTGTCATTTCGTAACAGCGGGTTTTGGCAAGCCTCGTAGGCCTCCATAAACTCAGTGTCGGTCAGATACAACTCTTTTAGATGCTCAAAGCCTAAAATCTGCATCGTGCTCTCCTGTAAAAGCAATGTTCTCCTACTAAGTGCATCTGCTACCTTATTTGATTGCCCACTAATGTGTTTTAGTACAAATGTGAAACTTTGTAAGTACTCAACCCAAGCTGCATGCTTATGGTTCAATTTATGCTGCTGCATAATGTACTGTAACGCAGAATTATCAGAAAATAAAAAAAATTCGTTACCCAATAGATAATGTCGCCAATGTTTCAAAGCCTGCACAATGGCGTAAAATTACTTGTCATAGGTCGAGTACTTCTGTCTGCTCTCATTTAGCTTTTCACTGAAATAAGCAACTGGTCTGTCCTCCTGGCTAAGAACTACCCCAATGGATGTACCACTGGCATCGCAACGAACTTGGAAACGTTTGTTGAAATCCGGCAGTCTCAACACTGGTCTTTCAATAATCTTTTTTTTCAAGATCTGAAAACTGTGTTCTGCTGCTTCAGTCCAGTGAAATGGCTGATTTACTTTCTTGATCGTATCCAACATTGGTGCACAAATCTCGCTGAAATTTCTGATGAACTTCCTGTAAAAACTGGCAAGTCCATGGAAACTTCGAACTTCAAATAAACTTTTCGGAGAAGGCCAGCTAACTATAGCTGTCACCTTTTCTGGGTCCATTTTTAATTCATTCTCCGCAATAACAAAACCCAGATATACTAGTTCTCGCTGAAAAAAAGTACATTTCTTCAAATTAATTAACAGCTTGTTCTGCTGTAATTTTCTCAACACACTCTGCAAATGTCTGAAATGCTCCTCCTTAGTCTTACTAAAAATCAGAATATCATCCAAGTAAACTATTACAAACTTACCATTAAATTCCTTCAGCACTTCGTTCATCAGACGCATGAACGTGCTGGGAGCGTTGCTCAAACCAAACGGCATCACCAGCCACTCGTATAAGCCTTCGTTTGTCTTGAAAGCAGTTTTCCATTCATCTCCTTCCCGAATCCGGATCTGGTGATATCCACTCTTCAAGTCAATCTTCGAAAAATAGGCCGCTCCACTCAGACAATCCATCATATCGTCCATCCTAGGTAAGGGAAACCTGTACCTAACAGTAATTTTGTTAATAGCCCTGGAATCCGTACACATTCTCCACTCTCCTCCTTTCTTTGGAGCCAAAACAGTAGGTACTGCACATGGGCTCATGCTCTCCCGAATCAAACCCTTGTCCAATAACTCCTGGACCTGCTTCCTAATTTCTTCATGGTCCTTGGGACTCATGCGGTAAGCTGCTTTATTTGGTAGGCTTGCCCCTGGTATAAAGTCAATGCAGTGACTAATACCTCTCCTTGGTGGCAATTCATCCGGAAGATCATCCACCACAATGTCTCCAAAATTCTGCAGCAACCTCTGAACTTCTTCTGGCAAATCTGAAACCTGTGTATGAAGTACTACTGCCCTTGGTCTCCTTATGACAGCAAAATTTATCTCACTGTCCTCAATCTGTTTTATAAATTCTTTTCCACCTAACAGCAGTGCTTTCACTCCACTAGCTTTTGCTGTGTTTTCCTCCTTGATGGGTACAAGCGTATGCTTGATCCCATCTTTCACAAACTTATAGCAGTTGGTTTTTCCATCATGAACTGCACTTCTGTCAAACTGCCAAGGTCGTCCTAACAGTAAGTGACAGACATCCATTGGCATCACATCGCAAAGGATCTTGTCCTTATACTTACCGATCTGAAACTCCACCTCACACTGTTCATCAACTAACAGTTGATGCCCCTTCTGCATCCACGACACTTTGTAGGGAGTGGGATGTTTTAACTTCTTTAATCCCAGCTTCTCTACCATCTCCACAGCTACCAAATTATCAGTACTCCCACTGTCAATGATCAACTTGCAGCACTTACCCCGTGACTTGCAAACAGTGTGAAACAAAGCCTTTCGCTGATCTGGTTCTGCAACTTCTTTTGCTGGTTTTAACAACACTTTATTTAACACCAAGGCTTCACCTGTCTCTGGTGTATTCTCCGCTTCTTGAGGTGTCTCCTCAACGTCCTCTGGCTGCGCAACATAGGTTCCTCTCCCACCCGCTGGCTCACCTTCAGGACAGTCATATGACTTATGTCCCAATTTGTGACAACGATAGCACTGGACAGTTCCCCTGCCTCGACCAAATCCTCACCCTCGCTAAGCTGGTCGTCCTTCCCTGGTGCTGTTGTCCTTCTCTGCTGTGCCCGCAGATTTGGAACTGCTGCCCTCCTCATTTGGGCCTGCACCTCTACCTCTGCCATAAATCTTGCCTTTTCCCCAGCCAGAACCACCTCCTCTCTTGGTGTTCTGTTTCCTGTTTATTTTCTCCTCTGCCTTCAGTGCAAACTGATAGGCTTCATCCAATATTTGAGGTGAAAGAATACCGATTTCATCCAAAATCTCCCCTCTCAAGCCATTCACAAATCTGGCTGTTTTCTCTGAGGTATCTTCCACATACCCTGCTTGCAAATTCAATTTATAAAATTCCTCTGTAAACTCCCTAACAGTCATTCCTCTTTGCTTCAAGTTCTGTACCTGTCGGTACAACATGATCTGATAATCTTTTGGCAGGAACTTCTCCTTCAGCTTTGCTTCCATTCTGGCCCACTTCTTAATAGGCTGTTTGTTTAGTCTCTTCCTTTTCGCCTGAACGCTGTCCCACCATAAGGACACATGTCCTTTCAGCTTGGTGGTGGAAAACTTCACTTGTTTGTCCTCACTGGTCTCCTCAAACTCAAAAAATTTATTTACTTCACTCAGCCAATCTAACAACACATCTGCAGACAAACTTCCGTCATAAGTAGGTAACTCATGCCTTGGCTTATGACTGGACAGCAAAACTGACTTCAATAACCTAAGTTCCGGTGTCACTCCTTCATACTCATCCTCCTCTGGTTCATCTACTTCTTCATCACTGTTGTCTGCTGGGTTTCTTCTTCCCCCAGCCTCCACCACTGCTAATCTTTCACGTAAAACTCGAATCTCCTCTCGAAGTCCATCATCTACTACCCTACGGACTATTCGTCCTCTTCCTGTTCCTGTTCCTCTTCCTCTTCCTCTTCCTTCACCTTCACCTTCTACCTGTTCCATTAGTTATAACTCAAGAAACTAGCTCTGATACCACTTATGATGGCCTCCTGCCGTTTACAAAATATCTCTGGTTGAAATGACCCGCGTCCGGATGAACTTTATGGTTGACTTTAATGTTTTGTACGCTCCTCGAAAACGGTTTTAGGGTTTCTGGAATGGTCTTAACCGGTTGCCACCCACACTTTCCGGTTCTCCTCACACGCAACCCGACTTTTGTCAACCCTTACTCCGTCATTTCGTCATTTGCATTATTTTGCGGCGTCTGTGGGGAAACTCTGCCCCTCTGTTGTTCTGGTTCGAGCGCCGACTGTGGGATTCCCTCTGATCTTCGACAGCTATGGGAGGTGAGACCTTGGCGGCCTGTGAAGGCACCTTTGGCTCTACACGATAATAAACTGTTCACTGTGTGTTTATCTGGTATTTTTTTTTGATACCAATGCTGTTCCAACTCCTTTAACTGATGATTTCGTCCGTGACAGGTCTTTTCTCCAAGCTTCTGCGCTTCGCCCTTACTGTGCAGGTAAGCAATGGTTCTTTGCTATCATGTTTTCGCCCTTCTCCTTCAGGTTCTGATCACTCCCGCTACTGGTCTTTTCAGGGTTTTGTTTTGGTGTTGGTATTCTTCTCGGCTTCCATGGCTCCTGGTAAGGTTTCTTGTCCCCACCGGTTCTGTTTTCGACTTCGAATGGTTATATATATTTGTGCAGGTTTCTAACCTGTGCTTGTTTGGTTGCAGGCGAGCTCAGGTGGCTGACCCCGTGGCTCGAGGTGTTCCTTACTCTCTGAACAGCTCTTCCACTCGGCTCTCACGGGTAGCGTCTTTACATATAGATGACTGTAGTTGCTTGCAGTTTGGTTTTGGTTCTAGGGTAGTCCGTCCTCGCTGTGGAAACAAAAGAATGCTCTGTTGTCTGTGTAATTGTGTTCTTTGGCTCTGTTCGTAGTCTCGGCCTTACTCCTGTAACATTGTCATTGGACTTTTTCTGTTCAAACCCTTGTTGGGTTTTTAATGGCTTCAAGCCATCGCACTGTATGGATTTGTATAGATTTGTTCTTAATGGTTCAGGGTTTCGAACCCTCCTCCTGTCACTTCTTGTTGTTCGGTTATTTAAAACCCTAGGGTTTATCCAAACCCTTATCTGCCAGTTCCGTTGATGGCTATGGCTGTAACTGATTTGATTTCTGGTTATACATATGTTGCTCGAAACTCTATTTCGAATCTCTGACTTTTTAATGGCAATTTTGTTCAGAAGAAAAGATGAATGTTTTGGACTGTGTTAATTTTGATTAACAGTATATGAATGAAACGTTTCGATTGCATATGTATTCATTCCGGCATTTGCTATATTTATAAATGTAACATATAATTTGGTTTCGGTTTACCTAGAAATGTAAATGTTTGCCTGAACCCTCGTTCTGTCTGTCTTTGACATTTAAATGCTGGCTTTGCGCTGTCCGTTAGCCTCACTCTATCTGTAGATTATCTGCATTTGCATTCTTGTTCTCTTGTATGTAGGTGGTGATTGCAACTCTGTGCTGTTCGGTTCTTCTTGTTCGGTTCTTCTCGTCGGTCCTCTGTTTTGTTATTCTAACTTCAATTGTTACACAGAAACATATTATACTGCATGCAAATTAGTTGTAAAGTGATGATATAATGTGAAATTGAATGATAAAAATATTTAATCTGGAGAATGACTGTATATTTCTTTCTCTGTTTGAGGAATCGTTTACAATGATTATTCTTCTGTTTTTAAAAGACTCCTGAACCAGTACAGTTCTGTTCAAGAACTACCCTAAGAGATTTGTAACAGTCTTTCAGTTTCTAACTGTCCTAACTAATAAAAATTGTAAAGAGCCTAGTTAACTAATAACAGGAAATAATTAACTGACAATCTATTTTGCTGTTTAGAATTTCTATTTGAAAAAGAAACAATTCCTAATTCTAATTGACCTTCTGGAAAAAAAATAAAACAAGTAAAATAAACTGAACAATAACTGACAAGTTGACACATGTCCAGTTCTGTATATATGACTGTGTGTTCTGGTCTCTTCATGAGACTGTCAACCACTTTGTGTCTCCTCAGAGCTGGATGCTCCTGCATCATGACTTCTCCCACAAAACCTATATCTGTCGGTATCACAAACAAGTGGGCCTCTGTGAGATAAAATTGAAGGCATCAAATGAATAAATTAATCACACAACGACAAGTTATGTGAAATGTGGGATTTAGTTAATCCTTGGTTACCTCTATGCAGCAATGGATGTGAACCTCGGCATTCAGGGTTTGTGCATTCAAAGTGTAAACATCTCAATGCCAAACAATTCTCAAGTACCTTTACAATGGTTTTTGATAACAGATTTCACTTACTTGATGGTCAAAAGACGACGAAACAACATGTTGCAGCAAGCATGTTCAAATTCCACTTCATCCAACCAATTGCTGAATAACCTCTCCTCCAGAAGACACCTCTGCTTAACTAATCCCTCTAACCCTAAGGAACCTAGATGTTTATGCACCACTCATTGCCAATCAACGATACCCATCCTCTCATATGCACCCATGGCTCCTCCGCCCACACATCTATGGAAGTTAAAATCCAAACCGCAAGCGTACACCAGGTCGTTCTGTATCAATTTCCACATGCACTTCCACGCCTCCCGGGAAAACACCGACGCCATCATCTCCACAAACGCTGCACACGGCGGCAGCAGCGGGTGTTAGACACCGCCCTCCGCTGCCGCGCTTGTTGTTGTACGGTGCCGCCACCACCTTGTGGACCTCCATGTCTGGCTTCCTCTTCGTCAGTAGCCACTTCAGACCCCTGCTACCCGGGTGTCACGCCCCCGCTACTTTTTTTTCGTTCGCAGGGGGTGCGGCACCACCTTTGTCGGGTTTCGGGCAAAGTGGACTACGCCTTTCCCACGACTTCCAACACCAATTTAAAAACCGTGTTAAGTATATAATTATCCACCGTTAACTTCTTTTCTTATAACCAATATATCGATGTATAATTAACAACAATTATAACTTTGTTATCAATTGTTAACTTATACCATCGTTCAGCAATAAACCATAACCATAAATGATACACTTAACACAATGTATGAACGGGCGGGTCACCAACTCCAACCGAGTTGCGCCCAAAACTGTTTAAACCAATTTATAATAATATCAGTTTTACAATTTACAACCCGTGTGTGCCTCGTCGGGCAACACAACCAGAACGTTCGGCCTGCACGACCCTTCGGTCGTTTGTCTCTGCCTGCTATCGGGCGTTCACTAGACCCAACCGTCCGTTCAACCGATCCGTAGATCGTTTACTAGACTCACGGCCTGTCCCTACTACCGCAGTCGTATTGCCGACTCGTTTGCGCACTGTGGTGCCTTCACTCGTCGGGCAAACCACCCTGCCTCGTCCCGGACTTCCGTCGCTGCCCGTAGGTGTATTCCACCCAATTCGCACAACTGTTCGTTCGACCTGTTCGTCCACCGACTGCCTTCGACCAATCCCGAGTTCTACCCTTCACATCGTCGCACTGCTGTTGTGTGTCGAGCTACTTCGCCGATTTTCCCAAGACCGAATGATTAGATGAATGATCAACCGAAAACTTGATGCCTCTCCACTTGCGATGCACCTCCTATTTATAAGAACCCACCGCCAAGTTGGAAGGGGTGTCGGCCTCCAAACCGACCCCCAAATATCGTTTGTTTACTTCGTTCAGCGCCCCCGGCCGACTCAACCAAAACCAAACCGTCGTGTGTGTCGTTTCATGCGGGTCGGCCTTTGTGCACAAGGCCACCTACGCAAGGAAACGTATAAGCCATCGCCCAACACTTCGCCTACTCAACCGTATGTGTCCTCGTTCTTCCGCTATTACTGTCGTCCGATCTGCCGAGTCCCCCATCGTGTCTTTCCGTTCATTGTTGCGCGCGCCCACATCCCGGTTTATTCCCCGTCGTGTCTGCCACCCGTTCGTTTGCCCACTCGTTCGGACTGTCGAATGACCCGGGCATGTGCACCCATACTTCGTTCGGGCGTTCGTGCCACTTTCGTCGCATCGGTCATGCCCAATTTCGCATCAAGCCTCCAACCGGATGTCGGTCGGGTAGTCGTTTCCACCTTCGCTCGGGTCGCCCATCGTCGTGCGGGGCACCCGGTCCTCCGGTCGTTACATCCTCCCCCACCTTATTCCGTTGTCGTCCCGACAACCTCCACACCATCGTGCCCTCTTCGGCCTTCCATATCAAGTCGCCCTCCCGTTTCGTAATCTTGTGCACTTCCCGGGAGTATGTATCCCATACTACATCAAGTCGGATATTAGACATCGACCAGGCTCCTCAATGCTTCGGACCTCCAAGTCACCATGTGTGGACCTCGGTGTAAGTGTTAAGTGAACACTCGCTATTCCGGCCCCCGGCTTAGGCTTGTGGGAACCCCACTTTTCTGCTGCCTATAGGACCAACCTGCCCAATCACCATACGGGCTCACTGCCTTGAGCAGCCAACGGTGAGCCCGAGCCCCTGTTTTATCTAAGCGAGCCCCGAAGGAGGTGAGTCTGGCGGCTCACCCTCGTTCACCAATTCTGCTATTCTGCTCGGACCTCCGTCCATCCATTTCACCTGTCTGTTAGGTCCTTTCATCTCCAACTGTCGGAGGTACTCTTCTCGTGCTCCCCTCCATATCTTCGATCTCGGACCAGGCTGAGGTATCGTTCCCGAACAAGTGTACACTACTCTTTCTTCCTTGTTCTGATCTTCATCCGGCTCCTTCATTCTAAGAGCGCAATTTTTCGATACGTGAGGGTCGCCACACAACCAGCATCTCACGGTCCTTTTTTCCTTAGTTTCACCCTGCTCAGAAGAACTCGGTCCGGCCTGCTTCTCCTCCACCGAACTTCGTTCCATCTTGTAAAATGTTTTATCGCCCAAGCCTTTAGAGTCATCTCTCCGTTTATCTTCACGGCATTGTGCTCCTAGCTTGCTAATACAGTCAAGCTCTTCCTGCCCGACTATCACTATCTTTTTCCCAAGGAGTCTCCTCCTTATCTCTTCGTCAACCTGTTTGACTTCTGCCTCCATCCCAGATCTCTTCTCCCTTAATTGGGCCCTCTCATCAAAGATCCCTTGGAGATCTAACCTGCCCAAGTGGCTCTCCCTGTCAACTTGGTCACACTTACACGTGCGCTTACTTCTAAGTTCGCTCAACTCCCTTCGGAGCTCTGAACAAGCTTCCCGAACTTTTGTAAGTTCGGCCTGTACCTCGGCCCATCTCGTACTCCATTCGTCCTCATATCCCTGTACCTCGACCGCACTTTGGTAACCATCGGCTTCCTCCTCGCTGCAGTCTGACTTCCTCAATACCGCGCGGGCGTCTGCTCCAACCTGAGCAAACTCGCCCTCAGCTCGTCTCGCTTGGTGGTCCAAGCTTCCATGAGTAACCGGTCCCTCCCGAACCGTGGCAGTAATTTCCATTTCTCGTGCCATCTACACGAACGTTCGGTTTGTCCGACTCGTTCAGCTCCTCGTTCGTCTGCTCACCCGGTCTACTGACCCGAATCACGACCCGTCGTTCGGTCTTTGTTCACTGCTTACCCGACCCAACCTTCGCCCGTTCGTTCAGCCTTTCTCTTACCTGCGTGCACCTGTCACCTGTCCGTTCGCCCGGATGTGACACACCTGCAACTCCCACTGATTCTCTGTTTCGCCTTCAAGCTTCCGCCGGCCAAACCGGTTCTGATACCATCTGTCATGCCCCCGCTACTTTTTTTTCGTTCGCAGGGGGTGTGGCACCACCTTTGCCGGGTTTCGAGCAAAGTGGACTACACCTTTCCCACGACTTCCAACACCAATTTAAAAACCGTGTTAAGTATATAATTATCCACCGTTAACTTCTTTTCTTATAACCAATATATCGATGTATAATTAACAGCAATTATAACTTTGTTATCAATTGTTAACTTATACCATCGTTCAGCGATAAACCATAACCATAAATGATACACTTAACACAATGTATGAACGGGCGGGTCGCCAACTCCAACCGAGTTGCGCCCAAAACTGTTTAAACCAATTTATAATAATATCAGTTTTACAATTTACAACCCGTGTGTGCCTCGTCGGGCAACACAACCAGAACGTTCGGCCTGCACGACCCTTCGGTCGTTTGTCTCTGCCTGCTATCGGGCGTTCACTAGACCCAACCGTCCGTTCAACCGATCCGTAGATCGTTTACCAGACTCACGGCCTGTCCCTACTACCGCAGTCGTATTGCCGACTCGTTTGCGCACTGTGGTGCCTTCACTCGTCGGGCAAACCACCCTGCCTCGTCCCGGACTTCCGTCGTTGCCCGTAGGTGTATTCCACCCAATTCGCACCACTGTTCGTTTGACCTGTTCGTCCACTGACTGCCTTCGACCAATCCCGAGTTCTGCCCTTCACATCGTCGCACTGTTGTTGTGTGTCGAGCTACTTCGCCGATTTGCCCAAGACCGAATGATTAGATGAATGATCAACCGAAAACTTGATGCCTCTCCACTTGCGATGCACCTCCTATTTATAAGAACCCACCGCCAAGTTGGAAGGGGTGTCGGCCTCCAAACCGACCCCCAAATATCGTTTGTTTACTTCGTTCAGCGCCCCCGGCCGACTCAACCAAAACCGAACCGTCGTGTGTGTCGTTTCATGCGGGTCGGCCTTTGTGCACAAGGCCGCCCACGCAAGGAAACGTATAAGCCATCGCCCAACACTTCGCCTACTCAACCGTATGTGTCCTCGTTCATCCGCTATTACTGTCGTCCGATCTGCCGAGTCCCCCATCGTGTCTTTCCGTTCATTGTTGCGTGCGCCCACATCCCGGTTTATTCCCCGTCGTGTCTGCCACCCGTTCGTTCGCCCACTTGTTCGGACTGTCGAACGACCCGGGCATGTGCGCCCATACTTCGTTCGGGCGTTCGTGCCACTTTCGTCGCATCAGTCATGCCCAATTTCGCGTCAAGCCTCCAACCGGATGTCGGTCGGGTAGTCGTTTCCACCTTCGCTCGAGTCGCCCGTCGTCGTGCGGGGTGCCCGGTCCTCCGGTCGTTACACCGGGTCCTGGGTCCATCGCGGGCTGCGATATCTCCAGCCCGTGCTTATCCACAACCTTGATGTACTCCGCGTCAAAATGCGGCAACCCTAAATCCTCGTCCCAGATGAAAACATACTCGTACGGCGCCACCACATCTGGGTGGAGGAAGCGCTTGGCAGACTACCACTTCGTCTGTCCGCATACGGACACATGGATGGCCCGCCTCGACCACTCAAATTCGTCCCACTCGCTGGCCTTTCCGTCGTGGCAGTGGAAGAACATCACCGTGAAATTCGTCCGTCAATAAATCCCATGTTATCGTCCGTCAATAAATCTCATGCTATCCAGCTATAAATAAATTGCAGGTGTACATGCTTTTTGTTCAATTTTGCTAAGGCCAAAAATAGTGGATATTTACACCCGCCATTCATTTATACCCCCAATAACTTATACCCCAATAACTTGGAAAATATAGCTCGCCGTGAAATTCTCCGAAAACTTTTGAAAGGCGCTGTCCACAACAACATGGAAATGGAATGCTCACACATTTCTAGAATTTTGGTCTTCTGGGGAATTCCTCCATAAAGACGATTTTATACGTAGATGCGGTTTCCTACGTCTCGATTTTATACACAAATGCTGTTAAAAACAAACATGTGCATTTCTCAATTATTAAAAAAAATAACAGGGGCATGTACATTGGTCTATTAGCCTTGGAGCTACATTTTTCCTCACGCACCTGCAAACCCAGTAGAACCTGAGTGAACTAACATTAAAATGTGCATATGCTTATTAGCCAAAGCCTCCTCCACTGTAAAGGTATTTTTTTTTGCTGTTTTTTCTCTTATTCATTCTTTAAATGTATTCAAATAAATAAATAAATAAAAATATTTTGTTTTTATGTAAATTAATTTAAACATAATGGCTATGCCCAAAAGCCTTGAACCAAATCAAACTAACCCCACCTCAAGAGAACATAAATTTGGAGGAAAATCTCATTCCATAAATCCAAATCAACGAACTAATAATATTGATAAAAAAAGATTAGGGAAACAAAGAAATTATAACAGTGCTCATTAACCACATCTCTTGATAATATTATATCGTGCATTAATAGTACCTATTGTTAATTAGCTAATATCACTTAAGAGTACCCATGGTCATTTTTTAATAATATTATATTCTGCGTTAATAGTATTTATGGTCAATTAAACTAATATCACTTAACACATTAATAGTACTCATGGTCAAT
>APFE030705061.1:0-20635 GCA_000404065.3 Pinus taeda | reverse complement strand
TTATTATTATATAATATTACCATTCCCGATTAGCTATTTCTTGTAAATTTTGGGGAAATCTCTAACCATTCTTGAAACCTATACCCAAGTTTCGAATGTTCCCGTGTTCCATAAACTCATGCAACATAGCATTTACAATAAATAAAAGAGGTGCATAGAATTCATAGAACGTCTTTCACATTTCAAAAAGACATGGGTGATATTCTGAAAACCATATATACAGAAAGAAAAGCTAAAAAGGGTGTGGCATTCCGAAGTTTACAGAGACTTCCTCATGAAAGTGGGTGGCAAGAAAATGTGTGGCTCAGCTTTTTTCATGGAGAAGTCATGAAAGAGCAACATTGTTTTGTTTTGTGATACAGTTCAGAAAATAATGGCGGCATAAACATCATGAGGAAAAATTATTTTCTTGCTAATTCAGTCAACAGATTTATTAGTTGATTGGTGATGAACGATATTTATTTAGAAACTAAGAAACTGAAATTTCATAAAAGAATTTAAATGTTCATAATGAAAACGAATTAACTTAGCAGGTTGAAATTACCTCTTTTGAACAGCTATATAGTACAATCAAATGAAGGGCCATCTTAGATAAAAGATTGTTTGGAATTGTAGTTTTGTTTTTCTTGCGTTAGTTTCATGTCACTGTCTAATTATTTGGCTATGCTTATATGCCTGATAGACATTATTTCTATCATCCTCTGAGCTCTCTAATGCCTTGCATTCCATGAAATCGACCTGATAGAAGAGGTGAAAGATGGGATTGGTTAAGGGTAATGAAGTGGGAAACCATTTCATAAGACCATGCCTTCCTATTTCCATAGGGTTAAGGAATATGCAAGTATTGCTGACTCTTCAAATTTAATAGATCCATTTTACTTCTTTTCTAACCCCGACAGTATGCCATATACAACAGTTTGAATTTTCCCAGAATACGACCAGCAAACAAGATATACCAGTTCTTAATTTGGTTCATTCTTAAGTGAGCAAAGCTTGACCCATGTATTCTACTTTCCTTTTACTCAAGGAAGGATTTCTAAATAATTACTTATAGCCTTTAAGCTGGGCTCTAATTTGCATTGCTTGAACAACGCAATGCGCACACACTTAGAAGGATTGATTCTGAAAGGCCAACTCTTCATTAGAGGAGAAGGTTGGTCTGGAAAGAAAAAACCCTTCGAAGGGTTGGTCCTGATTGAGGTTTTGAAAGGTTAACTTATATAAGGGTTGCTTTTGACTAAAAGGTTAGCCTATAAATCTGAAAGTGTTCAACTTGTACATCAACTAACAAACCAACCAAAACCACCATTTTATGCCATACTTCTAAAAACAATGCCCCACATAACACAGCTCCCATGAACCCACACATAATAAATTTTCGCCTCAAAGAGCTTGCACCATATAAACTAACAAAGCACAAAATTCAGCCCAATGATACATAAACAAGCCTAAAATACATAATAATGTATGTATTAACTTTTAAGTACTCCGTCAGGTCAATTATTTCAATTTGACATCTGTCAAAACTACAGACAGATAAATATATGCTCCTCTCCATTAATTATAAAACTTAACATATATAAGTCATTATATATTGAAGGTTGTTTGTTCATTCTTATTTTGGCTCGAACCTTGTTGCGCCTCTACCTGCTGTGGATCTGTATAGTATGACACTTAGTGCCTTACAGGTCCACATAACCCCTGCCTTGCAGGTCCACATGGATGATACCTTCCAAGTGCAGAGGGTGAACCCACAAGAAGCTTGAATTAACAGTGCTTCATCCTCAAAAATAAAAAATATTATAACTTAAAATAAAATACCACAACTCAAACACAATCTTTGCTTACACAGACAGTAGGAAGGATAAGGAGAAGGCCGTTGCAACTTGTTCGCGCCAGATTAACATTTAATTCTCTAAGATAGATATATCCCTTCACACATGCACACACCATTGCACAGTGGCAAACAAGAGAATCAAATAAGGCAGGGCACCATTAATACAAATGGAAGATCACATAAAGTGCAGTATCTACCTGTATAACATGGATACAATATATAAGAAACGGTGTGCCATTTATGAACAATATGCGAATTCATGTAACTCCAGATCTGATATCCACCTCAACGTTGTGAAGTTCGAGGTTGCATATCTTCAATTTCAATATTGAATAGTTGGCCATTTGTGCAAATTCGAGATATGCAATTCGGACTTTGCAACCAGGTGTACGTATCTAACCTAATTTAGACAAGTATGTGCAAATGTCCATATTAATTTAGACAAGTATATGCAAATGTCCATATTAAGTGCAGGGGCACCTTGCATGGTTACAAAATATAAGTGTTGATAAATTCCCATCCCAACTGGGCTGTATATCACCTAGGTTCTCTGAACAATGTATATGAAAATATTATATTACTAATAACAAAATTAATAGTTAGCTTTCTTATGAATTTATATTTTAAAATCACAATGCAATGCATTTTTTTAATAGTTTCATTTTCAGGGGAAAAGGCCCATACATACATGAGAGTCATTATGGGGTTTATTATGGTTTGCAAAATTTCTTGATATCCAAAACATTTAGATTTTTGGAGACTTATAAAGCTTTATCAATGAAAAGATCTACTATCTCTCTATCTCTCATCCACAACTGCAAGGCTGGATCCGCCACATTAAATATCTTAAATTATCATTCCATCACATTACTTTTCAGCACATCCACAGGGAACACAACTCCATTGCAGATGCTATGTCGAAAATTAGTTCTGTGGTGGGTAGGATACATTTCACTTTGCAGGTTAACAACAATATCATTGCTGAGGACGACATCGTTCTCCATCCGATCCATGTCATTGTCCTTTCTACTTTTGTTTTGGCGTAATTTGGATGGGCACTTGGTTTATCTCGTACATTATTGCAAGCCAACACATATTCCTATTTTTGTTTTTGGATACTTTGGACATCTATATTATACTTATTGTTGTCTACATGACATATGCTCAGTTTATCTGTTTTTTAGATAGAAGTATTCCTATGTTTTTGACAATTTGAAACAAACTCCAACTTAGGCTGTGGTAACTGGCACATTATTGCCCACTATATAAGCACAATATATTTCCATATCTGGAAATATGGAGACTTGATGTACTGACTTTATATAATAAAAACCAGCATTTTTTTCCTTCTAGAAAAAAATTAGCAATATAATGCACCTCGAGCTTCTCAACCCAGGGTTGCCTATGAAACCCAATTTAGATGGCCATGTGGTCGTATCCATGTTAAATGCATCCTACGCAGTGTCACAATACATAAGTGTTGATGGATCCCCATCCCACCTGGACTGCAGAACTACTGTGAACGATTTGCTATTATATTTTAATATTAGAATTAAATAATTAACTTTTCAAATGGTGAATTGGGTTAATATGACGAGCGGCTTTTAGGGGGACCTTAGATCATTAGGTTGAACAAGAAGCTTTGCCACTGAGCTTATCAGTGTCCTCGGTGAGGTCGACGGCGTCTTGCTCAGTCGGTCACCTTGCTTGATGGTGTTTCTCGCATTTTCTACAGAGCAAAGAGCAGACAGGGGCTGTGAAGAAGATATGTCAGCTGAGGCGAAATGCAACAAGGCTCCGTCTTGGAATCCACTTGGCTCTGCAGCTGGCTTGTACCAGAAACGGGCCTGGAAACAACAATGTCGTTGTGCAACAAGGAAAAGGTATGCATCCTTGCGAATTAAAGTAAATAATACCATGAAATTGCAGGGTTTGGCCAGGGGAAAGAAATTGAATTGGGGGTTTTTAATGCAGTTTTGATTTACAGATATTTAAGACGAATTTCTATGCCATAAGGATATTCTGGCTTGATTAAGTAAAATTACAAAAATTGCCTATCAGATGTCCCCCCTTTGAATGGTTCTGGTAGCCTGTTTCCGTTTTAAACAATTTATTAGGGTTATTACTTTTTTTCTCTTTTGGTCGGTGATTTTACGGAGACCATTACTAGTTATTCAACGACCATCTAGAATATTACAGATTTAAAATAAATTATTAGACTTTTCACAAATTTCCGTTAGGATAGGGGTTCTACGAAGGCTTTTTTCTGCTATTCAGTGACCCCAAATTTACCTCTTTGGACAGTGGTTTTATGAAGGTCAAATCCATTTATCCAGTGACCAATATTCTCGATGTCCGAATGTTAGCTTGCAAGTACTAGTTTCTCTTATCTTGTCCCTCTATTACACAGTTAGTTCCCTCAGGTCCACTAACTCACATCTTGGAGCAATGATGGTTTGAGTGGAGTAACCTATTCTTCGTATCTCGACACTGCAAAAATATAGCCATTAGAATAGGATATAGATGGTGGTTTTGCCAGGGATGCTTTTGTATTTGCTGTTGTGAGGGACCTGAGTCCTAAACAGTCTTGATAGTGGTTTTGGGATCGATTGGTTTTTCCAGGCAGGATTGCTATCAGATTCTGCTTATTCAATATTCTGGGAGGTTCTTTCAAACCTTTTATGTTTATACGAAATCTGTATCTATACGTTGGCACAGGTTGGAGGTGACAGGTGTCCACAGTCAATGTCCTAGTACGCTCCGCCTGACGTCTGCCCCTGTACCCTATACGTGTAACTTTATTGTTTTAGGACAGTCTAGTTACCAAGGAGATTTCCAAAGCAGGGGGTTGATTCGGCGGCGTTGACATTCCCTTCAATGGTAAGGTCCAGGTAAGGTTAGGCGTGGGCACTGACGACCTTGCTTGAGGTCAAGTGGTACTTAATTCCTGTCGTGACATATCCTGCAGTTGGCACGGGAAATATTCTCATGGGAATGTACTTGGCCTGACATGTACAAGATCTGGTGTTGTATACATTTTCGAGAGTGGTGATTCCAAGGAGGGTTGGGACGTGGGAATCGTAGTGATTGCAATCGGTTTCCTAGGTAGGCGTGGAGGTTTTAAACCTTGGAAGGACATCATTGTATTACACGTAGACTGATGGACCCCTTCGAGTCTAACACATCATTACATGAAACTTTTATCCAAGTCATAGTGGCGGCTGAGTCACAATGCCATGCAAATCAAAATGCGATGTGGAAGGTGGCACACTCCCCTTGGCTGACAACCCTAGGGGATGGATGTGACATGTGGTTGGAAGCTGATTTTATGCCACAAAACAATCTCGAGAGGAAAAAAGGTGGCGAAAGCAAGGGTGGTAGAAAACAACTTCCCATAAAAATTACTGCTCCAATGCCTATTCTCTCATTTGGTCATGACGTGCTCCTCGATCGAATTATGGATCTTCAGAAAAGGGCATTAGTAGGAAGGTGGTACTTTTTCTGAAATTTAAGAAGCTGAGATGAGACAGTGGTTGGTAAAGAAGTGGAAAATCCTGTTGGGGTATGTTCCTACGGTGGTGAAACTCATGGGAGGATGGTATAGTTTTCATTTTCTGAGTGAATAAGACCTCAGGAAAATTGCAGCAATGCCATGGGTCAAGGACCGGGGTTTTTTGGCAATGTATACATGGTATGTAGGCTTCAATCCTTTGAAGTAAACGCCAAAAAATAAACTCATATGGGTCAAATTGCCCGAACTACCACTGGAATTTTGGACGAAGGAAGTTTTTACTGATATTGGTAATGCCATTGGAAAATTCGTATACGTAGATCCTCGGTGTCTGGGAGGGATAAGAGGATTGCTTGGGTCCTTATAGAAAAAGACTTTGGTGAGGCTTTTCCGGACCACATTGAACTAAGGTGGGAAAACATCAATCTCACTCGACGTTTGGATTTCTGGGGAATTCCATTCCGGTGCCTCAATTGTCACCAAACTAGAAATTTAATTGCTAATTGCCCGAAAGCAAGAGGAGGATGGCAATCGTCGAGGGAGCATAAAGGGATTCACCAAAGGCTACAAAAGGAAAACAAATCAGAGTGCTTCTCTCCTCGTCACAGTTATGTCAACAAACACAACGGAAATACTTCAGGCTCAGGTAATTCTAATCACACAAACTAGATATTTTTTGAACCTTCTCCTAATTTTATAAAAAAGGCATCTGCTTCTATTCCTATTCAAGTCCAATCATCATCCAGGTCGTCTGAGCAGTCGGGTTCCCACATCGTTGTTGATTCATCATTTCGAGAACATCCCCAAATGTTTTCATCTCCAGTGTTTCCTCAGATGTCGCTACAGTCGCAACATACTATGCTAGATATCCCATCTACCTCATACGCCACATACACACAAGCCCGAAGGCATCCTTCTCTAGCTACTCAACCAAATTCTCCAAAAGATAAAGATAAAGCACCTGCTCAATTTTCTCCGGTATCCTCACCAATTAATTCTGTTGACAACGACCTTGATTTCCTCCTACAAAGGCTCTTGACTTGAAGTTGCTTACCATCCATAAGTTGAAGGGATCCGGTTCTCCTGAAATTAGTCCATCATCTGCATGGAATATTACTGTGAGGCGTAAAAACAACAGAGGCAGCAAACACTTTAGAGGTCGCCCATGTCAAACACATACTACCTTGACAAATTCGCCATCTCTAATTCATATACCTATTTCATCTCCCATCTCTCCAAGGGACTTAGAGCATGCATGCCCTCCAATAGGCTCAAATGAATTCAATTCTATCATTGAATATTAAGGGTTCGGGGGCCCATCCAAAATTCCTCGCTCTAAGAAAACTTTTCATTTCATCTAAATCCAACGTAATTCTAATTCAAGAATTAATGCACTTTGCAGCCCAAACAGTTGATTATTTTAGGACGGTGCTTCCCACATGGTATATCGTGGCAACTGATGCCACTGGTAGATCTGGAGGTCTTGTTGTTTTCTGGGACCCAAGGTGGGCAAAATTGAAGGCATTCTCATGTTTGATGGGTATATTTCTGGTTGGTTATATCAGAGGTATCCCGGGAAGATCGGATATTCTCAATGTGTATGCTCCTTATAAAGAGAAGGAAGGTCTTTGGGATACAATGGAGGTATCAGGGATTCTTAATGCACCCTCTCTGATTTTGGTAGGGGACCTTAATTGTACCTTAGGCATAGAAGAACTGTGGGGACAATCTAGGGTGGTAGACAGGATGGCATAGTAGTTAAGAGAAATTATTCTATCTCACAACTTAATAGATGTCTGCCCACCCAAAAATGCTCCCACTTGGGATAATGGAAGAAGTGGAAATAGGTATATAGCTAAGAGACTTGATAGATTTCTTGTCCAAGAAAATATGATAGAGAAGATGGGGGATGTTAGATCTTTTATTATTGAAAACTATGTATCAGACCATCGCCCAATCGCTCTTCTTTGGTGTAATACTGATACAAGGTTTGGTTTGCCTTTCAAGTTCAATAGAATCTGGCTAGAAGATTTAAATTTTGATTCCCTTATCCAATTATTCTGGAAGGAAAGAAGAAATACAGAGGAGGGCATTTCCAGTTCTAAAAGCTTTATAAATAGGCTTTGATTCCTTAAAGCAGAGGTAAAAATATAGGAAAGGAAGAAGGAGGAGGAATTGAGAAGGGAGCTGGCTGCTATTGAGGAGGAATTAAAATCCCTACATAACCAAATGGCTGCCCATTCTCTTCCTCCCATAGTAAGGGAGAGATTCTAGAACTAAGGAAAAAGAAAATTCTTCAAGTTAGGGAGACGACTTGGAGATTGAAAAGCAGAGCATTATGGATCAAGGAAGGAGATAAAAATACCAAGTTCTTTCACCACTTTGCCAATCACAAAAGAAAACAAAAGACAACTTGGCAAATAAAGGATGGTGAAGGAAACAATTATAACAAGCAATCGGATATTACATCTCTAGTGGTTTCATATTTTTAAAAAGCATATAATAGAGTGGAAGTGGAGGATATGGATGCTCAGTTGTGGGCAGTTGAAGAATATCCTAAAATGTTTAATGTTGAGGATAAGGTGGCGCTGTTTAAGGAGGTTAAGGAGGAAGAACTGGCCCAAGCTATTAAATCAATGAAAGGAGATAAAAGCCCAGGTCCAGATGGATGGACAATTGAATTTTTTGCTCACTTCATAGACATATTTCAGGAGGACCTGATATAGATGTTTGAAGAATCTAGGATGAAAGGCTTCATACATCCTCATCTAAACTCTACATAGATCTCCCTTATTCTAAAGAAATCAGAGGTGGAAACTTTTGCAGATTATTGCCCAATATCACTCTGCAATCTAAGATATAAGATTATCTCTAAGATAATAGCCAACAGATTGAAAGTTTCTTTATCTAAATTCATCTCACCTGAGCAATATGGTTTTTTAAATAATAGAATAACCCATGACACAGTGGTTGTTGCATAGGAATGCATGCACAGTATTAAGTCAAAAAAAATGAATGCAGCAGTGATGAAAGTAGATTTAAAAAAAGCTTATGATTGATTAGATTGGGGATACCTAAGAATGGTGTTGTTTAAAGTTGGAATAAACTCAAATATGGATGAATGAATCATGGGGTGTGTGTCTACAGTTCGCTATGCAGTAATAATCAATGGATTCCCATCCAATTTTTTCGCAGCAGGTAGAGGACTTAGACAACGGTGTGCATTATCCCCTCTTCTTTTTATACTGGCGATGGATGGATTAAGTTTAAAAATAAAAAAAGTTGTGACCATTGGAGAATTTGAAGCACTGAAAATCAATAGTCATGTCACAGTTTCTCATAGTTTTTTTTTTATGATATCTTGTTGATGGGTATGATAAACAGATTCAAATGGTACTCACTAGCTTTAATCATAAAGAAATTTGGGATAGCCACGGGACTTGTACAAAATGAACAGAAATCTATTATTCTCTATGTATCATGTAACCAGGATGATATCAGATATATCCAAAACTGTTTGGAGTAAGTGTAGAAAATCTAGACAAGAGTATGAAATATTTGGGGTATCGACTAAAACCAGGATGCTATAAAAATGTTGATTGGATGTGGCTGGTGGAAAGATTTTATTTGAAGATTAAGGGATAGGAACACATATGTTTATCTATGGGAGGACATATCATCCTCACACAGTCAGTTCTTATTCAATTGGGGATTTATTGGGCACACTTGTTCCACATTCCTCAAATGATTATTAATTTACTGAACCGAGTAATGGCAAGCTATATATGGTTTGGTGCAAGAATGAACTGTAAATATCATTTGGTAAAGCTGGAAAAGATCACTAGACCTAAAATTTTGGGTGGTTGGGGTGTTCTAAATCTAATTTTTTTTTATGGGCACTTATTTTAAAATCTTTATGGAGAGGCATCAATAGTAAAGGCATATGGGGAAAGCTGATCCGATCTAAATACATGAAGAATAAAGAGTTTTCCTTTTGGTTCAGACAAGGAGCAATTGGGAAAAAAGGCGGCTCACAGATTTGGAACAACGTTAGTAGGGTCAAGAATACACTCTTCCAAAATATCTCGTGGTTCTTTGGATCATGTAATAGAATTATGTTGGGAAAAGACTGCATTATAGGAGCAGGTGAGGGTCCAGCTGGGATAGTGGAATTAATACAACATCTGAACAAAAGAGGCATTTATATCCTCAGTCAGCTGATCAGTGACTGGAATGGTAGCATTCCAATTTGGTTTGACTCTTCCCAAGTGAATTTCGCCGATGAGTATAAATTGGATTGGCTACAGCTTGTTAAAACATTAAAGGAGGCACGGATATGTTATGACAACAAAGGGGATTGTATTGCATGGGCTGGTAAAAAGAAGAATACAAGAGAAAGAGAAGTGGCAAACTGCTACCTCAAAATATCACTGAAGGAAATACAGAATGTGGAATATTGTTGGTTTCACAGTTTTTGGCAAAATAATATTCCAATAGAAATTGTAATCTTCCTTTGGCTAACGTGGTAGAACAAGAATCTCACATGGGCAAACTTACAAAAGAAGAACCACCATGGTCCTGAGATATGCAATCTGTGCAGGCATAATTCTGAGGATAATGAACACCTATTCTTACATTGCCATAGATCTGTGAATATTTGGAAACACTTCACCAACAAGCTGCATATTCCATTCATTCAGTTTAATATAATTGAGGAGTGTTTAAGATGGTGGAGCACCCAGAGTAAAACTAGGCGATTGCTCACTTTGGTTGTTTTCTGGGAAATTTGGAAAGGTCGAAATCAACTAATTTTTGGTTCCAATAGATGGGGGGGGCAGGAATTTGTAATTCTATGAAGCTCTAGAAAAGTGGTGTGATATCCGATCAAAATGTTGACCATCAAGTGTTAAAAAGAGGAGCAGGAAGGAGAGAAGGGGAGACTTCATATCACCAACTCCCTGGCGGGGTTTTTTTGATGGGGCAGCTCAAGGAGGAAGATGTGGGTGTGGTTTTTGGTTAAAACTATCAAAAGAGCAAGAGTTCTGGAAACACTGGTATGTGAGAGAAGGAACAAGCATGAAGGCAAAAGCTGTTGCTCTATGGGGTTTACTATGGTTTATTAAATTTTTGGATATACCTCAAGTTCAAATTTTTGGGGATTCCAAATGTATGATAGATCATGTTAAGGGGAAGAACAATATCGCACATTAGAAGCGAACATAACAAGATTGCCGATGAATTATCAAAGAAAGGGTTACTAGCCACAGAAGAAGGTATGTATATCATGATAAAAATAGGATCATACGAGACAGAAATAGAAAATCTAAAGTTGTCGGGATAGACCACTGAAGATCTTACAAAAAGGCAAAACATCAATGTAGATAAGTTAATACAAAATCCATGTTTCTTTTTGTTTAAAGTTTTGTACAATTTTTGTATTTGGTTTTGTATAGAAAAGATAAAAGGAATGACTACTTTAAGGTAGTGATATATAGAACATGCAAATGATCAGAGACACATCTTAGTCTTCTAGAATCTCTTAGTGAGATTCTGTGATATATTGTGAATGAGGCAGAGAGTATATAGTTTCACAGCTGTTGCAAATATTAAAAAACAGTTTCAGATGTATGTAAGATGTGTATTTACTCCCCATGTAGTCAAGTTGTGGATACCACAAGGTTTATGAGGATGATATGTCCATCATAAATATGTACTGTTTGAAGCATCTACTGTTTTAATCATAATATAAAACAGATGCCTTTTTCTTGCCGAAAAAAAAAAATATGAAGTGATGGGAGGAATGATTGTTATTCTTTCGTTCAATTTCCAAAGTAAAATGATGAACTTTGATTCGATGATTGACTTGGAACTTTGTTGTTGAAAAAATAATCCTTCAGAACCAGAAAATGTATATCCTCTATATAAAATATAAAGATATTTTCAACCTGAAAATATTCACCTTTCTGGGATTTCATTTTTTTAACAATGGAATTACTTAAAAGAAACATTCCGAAGATTTCATTGTCTTAAAATGATGTAATTATTTAAAAAGAATCATAAAGGACTGCCTTAAAATGAATAGCAATTTCAGCAAGATGAAGAACGCATTCCCTCCGGGGTTATTTGGAACTAGTAACAGATATAAATGTAAAATCTCTGAATCTGATGATGATCAAGTTCATAATATATATCAGAACGAGAGGAATTATATAAAAGTTCATAATATTTATCAGAACGAGAGGAATTATACAAAAGGCATTCTTACCTGAGCAGACTTCTCGGATACCACAAATCGGCCTGAAATGCATGTGGGTGACATTACTTCCATCTCAAAACCAATGAATTCCTGTACAAGAGGCACTTTGAGTCCGTAAACAACCTTTCTGTCATCAACCTTCAACTCCATATTCTTATTAGTGCCCGCCATAGATGCAACTAATTGCAGAAAAGTATGTATTATTATTGGATCTAACAGTACAGTCGTTTGAGTTCAGTGTATGCACTATTCTGCATGGGCAATTTAAAATGGGCGGGAGTGCCCGTGGTGCTGGCCGCTGAGAAGGGGGTGGAGAAAATTAATACGAGCAGACATTCAGAGACGTATTGGATGCAGTTTTTGCTAGTCAACAACACGCCCCGCCGCCGATGACCTAAGTCAATCCCTGCAAATTCCAAATGGTAAAGGGGCTGCAAATCCCAAATTGTAAAGGAAGCTCGTGAGAGGCAGAAGGAGAGTTACGCATAAGGAGAGTTACGCATATCAGTATAGAGCATAGTATTTGGAAAATTTCGATTGTTACCTCTAAAGTGTCATGTATTTCCAATTGGGGTAAAAACAAAAAAATTATTTATAAAAATGTTTTGTTTATTTTTTTTTCCAGCGGTTATAGTTGTATAATATAAAAAATTGTTTTACTTTTACATCACTAAGTGCATTAACATACACCTCGTCATCATAAATACAAAATATAAAAATTAAAAGTTCACATCATTAAGTGTCGTAACATACACCCATCATCATCTATTTACCTTCCGATTACTAAGTACCTTAACATAAATCCCATTATTATCTATCATTATCTATTTTATAGAGCATAAATACAAAATATACAAAATAATTCGTAAAATTTCTAAAAACACTACTTTTTATGCGCAATAAAATTATATTTACATTTTTTAAATTTTTTATCAAATTAAATAATTATATTATAAAATTATCCTTTTTAATAAAATTATTTTAATATTACTTTAAAAATTATTCCTAATATAATTAAGACCAACTTTATATTCTAAATTTAAATTCTGAAGTATTATTCTATTATTTTAATACTAACTTTAAATATTCTAAAATTACTCGAATAAAGATAAATTTTTTTTTAATTTTAAAAAGCTAGTAAGATTGTTGGAACTATAGTTACAATATTCCGTAGAATTCCAAAATAACTCATTAATTCCCTTTAGCAATTTTCATAACCTTAATTGACATAATGATTTAAAATTAAAAAACGAGTTTATTAGATCCCACCGCAGCTCACCAAAAATGGAGTGTTTTGACTACGTCTTAGTAACTTGAGTGGTAATTTTGAGAAGGGGTGATTAAGGTTGGATAAATTTTGAAAATTTTTTGGGTAAAAATTTAGTTATATTAAGGATTATTGCGATTTAGCCCAGTGTTATTATTCAAATTCCAAAAGTATTAGTGATCTCAAAATTCACATTATCTAGAAAAAAATAAAATTATATTTTACAATTAGTTATTAAAATAAATAATTTTTTATTATAAATAAAATTATATAAATTATTTTTATTTGACAATTTTTATGTGTAATACAATTCAAACAAGTGTAATATTCAACGTTGGCGCTTAGTGCTTAGTCCCTGCCTTTTATGCAAAAAGTAATCAAGAGATAAAGATAATAATTAGGTAAGGGGATGATAATAGAAATAAGAAAAGCAAAGAGACTAAAGGTAATGACATAAATACATAAGAATACGATGGAAATTATTGGATCTAGAAAATTTCAAAGATGAAATAAAAAATATAATAAATTCATCAATTATTAATTTAAAAGGACATTGAATAATATATAGCCAAGATTGGTTAATATTCAAAGCATGCTTACGAATGATGAGGGATTCTTGGAGCTCTGCAACCCTAATGACCCTGCGGCCATGAGGTAGGCAGCGCGGAACACCTCGAAAACAAGCGGACAGGCACGGAAAGAAGTGAACAAGTAGCTTAGAAATGACAGAGGAGACTAGGAGGGGAGAGATCCCCTCCTACAGGGATGCGACAGCGGGAGAAGGAACAAGTAACAGCAAAGCGGAGACTGAACAAAGGACACCGGGACCTATCCTGGGTGCATGCTGGCAAGCGGGAAGCAAAGGAAGATGTTTGCCCTACGCAGTGGAGAAATAGAGGTTTATCATTCCGATGAACAAACTGGAAAGGTACATAAGCTATATGAAGGACCATGCATTGATCCACAAGTTCATCGGAGTCTGGCCCTCAGATGGATCCAGTAGAAATGGCAGCCATGCGGCCACAATGAACTGAAGCTGGGTGCATGCGGGTTCTTTACGGTAATCTTCTCAAACCTGCAAGACAAAGAGAAAGTTTTTGAAAACTGACCATATTTTCATAACAATGCAGGTTTATTTATGAGGTATTGGGAAGAATGCTATAACCCAGACAAAGAAAAATTCCTAGCAGCACCTGTATGAGTTACACTGTTTAGACTACCTATGGATTTCTGGGATCCAGAGATTCTTGAAGGAATAGGGAACACCATAGGTAGTTTCGTAAAGATAATGGAATCAACTAAAAGAGGGAGATATACCTCGTATGCAAGAATATGTGTGTACATGAACATTGCAAACCCTATACCAGGTGCAGTCGAACTAGAATATCATGAGGAGGTGTGGCAGTAGGCGTTGGATTACGAACATGTACCTTTTAGATGTAGAAAATGTCATGAATATGGACACCTTTTCAAGGAATGCCCCTTCAATGCAGAGGAAGAGGAGAGAAAGACCAAGCAACGGAGGAAAAACACTGAAGACGATAAGGGGTTTCAAGAAGTAAAATTCAAGAAATGACCCACCAACGAATTCCAGAAGGATGTCAGGAAAGAACAACAAACCAAAAGTAAAGAGACAAATAGGTATGAAATACTGCAAACAAAAGAAGGGGAGGCAGAAACCCGAAAGATGGACTACCAAGAAGAGACAGATCAGGAAGGTGGGGGGAATCAGCAGGACACCAACAACAATAAGCAGAAAGCTCAAGAAGAACCAAAAGTAAAGAAGAATCAAGAAAAGGAAGTAAACCAGGAGCATGAAGTAATGGAAGTAGATATAAATAAAGGGGATGACCCAACCATAGAAGAGGAAATTTTAAAAAACTTATTGGACAAGTGGAAAAACCTAGATGAATGGTTTATCCCAGAAGAAGACAAAAAACTATACAAAGACATCTTCTAAAAATACAAAGAAAAGCAGGAGAGTGGGAAAACAGGGATGAATGAATAGCTTGGAACACAACAGGACAACAGCCAGGACCATCAACACAAAGGCAAAGGGGGGGGGGGGAGACGAGGACAGAAGAACCTACAAGAATCCATTCAAATAATGGGAGAAATGTTAGTCAACACAGGAAGAGTAGTGTTGCTTTCAGTGGTCTTCCATCAAACAACCCAACCGTCTCAATGATTATTACATCATAGAATATAAGAGGGCTTAACAACAAGGGTAGGCAGAGGTATCTGGCTGAGAGGATCAAAAAAGAAAAACCTCAGATCATGCTGCTTCAAGAAACAAAAATAGCAGGAGAAAAAATGGAGGAAATTCTTAAAAAAATCAAGCCTTATTATGAAAGCATGATAGTAGACTCAAAAGGGAGTGCAGGGGGTATAGCAATACTGTGGAATCTAGCAGAAGTAGAGGCTGACCTATGGATAGGAATGAGAAGTATTCTATGAGGGAGATTCAGAATGGTAGGACATAAAGATTGGTTCCATATATCAGTGGTGTATGGGCCGCACATACCGCTTGAGAGAGAGGCCTTCCTAAAACAGCTGCGTGGAATGGGCAACATGCACACAGAAAAACTATGGGTGATAGCAGGAGATTTTAATATGATAACAACCACAACCGAAAAGAAAGGAGGACTGCAACGTGAGGATGTAGATATGGAGAAATTCAGAGAAACCCAGACAACCCTCCAATTGATTGATATAAATACTATCAATGGAAAATACACATGGAATAATAGAAGAGGCGGCAATAGGCAAACAACCTCCATATTGGACAGGTTCTTAGCCACATAACACTTCCTTGGGAAAGATATCTTCTACGAAGCGACCAGCAGTACAGAGTAACGAATTGGCATGGTTTGATAAGGAAAATTAAAAAAAAATGTACAATTGAATGTTTAGAACGCTCAATACACCGAGTCGCCTCATACTCCTGAAATTAGTCCTTCAAGCTATGCCAGTCTATCAAATGGCAAGTCAAGCAATCCCTAAGACCATATGCCAGAAAATGGTGCAAATCTTTTAAAAAAAATTGTGGCAAGGGGCAAACAAATCAAAAAAATTGGCTCTACTATCATGGACATGGTTAAGCAAGGCGGTCTCAGAGGGAGGCCTAGGTCTAAGAGACCCTTATATTTTAAACCAAGTCATGGGGGAAAAATTATGGTGGAGATGGATTCAAGGAGGGAATGACCTATGGAAAATGTTGTGGGAACAGAAATATGAGATAGTAAGGACACCAGAAGGTAAACTCCAAACCTTGACAGAAAGGAAAGGCTCAACGATTTGGAACCTGGAAAGTATGAACAGAGCTCTGTTAAGAGACAACAACTTCTGGGAAATTCGTGAGGGAGGCAAAGCAGATTTTTGGCAGGAAGCGTGGCAACAAAGAGGAACCCTGATTCAAGAACCCCAGCTACACGAAATCCAACAATACACAACCCAAGTAGTGGGCGACGCAGTAAGAAACTATTGGGTAGGTGAACAAAACAACTACTAGAGAAAATGGAAGATGAGGAGTGACTGGCCTAAAGCCCCAGAAACTGATCAATGGACAACCTTTCAAAAAGAATTGGCAACCAGGAAAATAGCTATTAAAGAAGGACCAGATATAATAAGATGGGGCAAATGTATAAAAGGATTGTTCACAATATCAGAAGGCTACATATGAAAACAGGAGGAGTTGGAAATGCAGACACAAAAAAATGGAAAAGAATTTGGCAGTTAAAAACTTGGCCAAAAGTGGCGTTTTTTGCCTAGATAGTGCTACATGGGTGAGCCTTGACTTGGGATCAATTAAGAAGGAAAGGGACGCATGGGCCCTCGCTATGTGCGTTATGCCAAAATCACGAAGAAACCATGGAGCATGTCGCAAATTCCTGCAGTGTAAGTAACAACCTGTGGCAAAATCGCCAACAACTTTTTGAGATTACAGAAAGAAATTTAGGGAGCATTAAATTAACAATAGAGCAATGGAGCAGCAAGCCGTACTACAATATAATCCTAAATCATGCCTGGAACTTGTCAATCGGGTTTCTCTTGTGGAACCTTTGGAAAGCCCGAAACAGGGTAATATTCAGAGAAGGAAAAAATGACAAAGGAGAAATCTAGAACCAAATTATGAAGAACACAAGAGAAACAATCATCCTGGGAAATTGGAAAGAGGAAGACTGGAAGACGGAACGAACGGAAACCAGCATAATGAACCGACTGGAAATCAAAGCAAAAAACTCAAGAAGCATAAGGAAGGCACAAGATGCAGGAAAGGTAAGTGCCGAAGAAAGATACAAGAACCCTCCCCAAGGATTCATAAAACTAAACTTCGATGGGGCAACCAAAGGCAACCCAGGGGAGGCGGGTATTGGAGGGATATTTAGAGACGAGGAAGGAAAGATCAAATGGGCATATGCAATGGATTGTGGCATCGCCACAAACAATGAAGCAGAATACCACGCACTAAACAGGGGACTGGAGATAGCGATACAAGAAGGGTACTAAAGACTACAGATAGAAGGTGACTCCATGATGGTCATTCAAACCATAAAACAACTACAACAAGGAATACCAATAGAAAAACTAAGCAAAAGCTAGAGGACGGCGTGGGTAATAACAGACATTGAAAAGCAACTTAAGCGGCTGGCATACACCATCTCGTCCCATGTGAAAAGGAAAGGAAATTCCCCGGCAAACCTCCTTGCGAACTAGGGATGCCAAAATCGAGAACAACAGTTAGACACAGGAGAAGCAGAAATTAGCCAGAATGAGGATATGAACCAAATGTTACAGGCAGTTGAAGCAGATTGACAACATCTAGAGAATTCGGGTGAAGCTAATGGGAGGGTAGAAGGACGAAGGCAGATGCAAGCAGGTCAGCACAGATCACCCACGGAACAACAAAGGGTGGAAGAAAGGACAGAGAGGACATTGATGACGGAAGAGGGAAGAGAAAGGACTGACCCGAGAAGCAAGGGGGCAGAAATGGAAAGGGGTGGGAGAAGGGAGAACAGGACAGCAGGACTAAGAAGGGACAACAAAGGAAAGCCAGATGGCAATGCGGAGTCAGCAAACAGACGACAAGAGCAACCAAGAGAAGATAAAAATTAATGAAGCACAGAGGACAAGACATTTGGGTAGCATCCCGAGGAAAGTGGGCCGGAAAGCGAGCCAAGGATGGACGGAAAAGGAGACAGTTGGAGGTAATGTTAAGACAAGGGAATATTAAAAGAGCAGAGTATGAGGGAAACCATGCATTTTGCATGTGGGCGCGGAAGAAGGAAGGTGGCGAGCGAGAACGCATCGATAGCAAACGAGAACTGCAGAAGATAGAACAACGCAACCAGGTTGACGGGTATGTTAAGTTTCCTTCCCCATCCTTGGAAAAAAGATTTATCATGCAACATAGAGTAGGCATGAAGGTAGATAGGGATAATCTTCATCACCTCAGATTCAATTACAGAGTTAAGGTAGTTTGGGACAGGGAAGAACCCCGAGAATCCATGGCTGGGAAGGGTGGGTATAACAGTAAGGAGAAGAGTAGAAAGGAAATGGAGGACCCATCCACCCATGTCCCCTGCGATAGATCTGGAGACCTGGGCATTTCAAACCCTGAGACTTTGCCTACTGAAAGGAAAACCTAAAAAAATCGAGAGCGGAACTTGGTGCATCCCATAGGGAACAGAGAAACTAAAGAAAATTGGGAGGGGGACTCTCGACCAGAGGAACCCAAACTAGGGATAGGGATAGGCAAGCCCAAGAAAGATAGGAGGGGCCTTGAAAGTAAGGAGGACCATTCATCCCAGAAAAAATACGCTAACACTCATAGCACAACTCTAAGTGGTGGAACCCCGGAACCTGAAAGTTCTAGAGAGGCCTTAGCTCTGCATAATCGAGATAATCATAAAACGAGAGGACCTATGACAAGGGGTGGTAGCACCACCCTATTCAATTATATCACCCCAAAGGCTAAAACTGACAACTGTGTTTATAATGTGATAGGTCTAACAAACAGTAAGGGGGCAACTTCAACCCAGCCAGAACATTTCAAGGATAAGAGCACCAGGATGTTGACAAGCACAATCATGGCTCCCAGGTGCAACATGAGAAATGTTAAGCAAGAAGAAGGAACAAGCAGCACAGGACAAAAAAAACGAAGGAAATCGAATGGTGATCAGATAAAGCAACTAATTGATGCCTACATGAAGGCAAATATGCAGGAAGTTCGAGACCAAATTTGGGGTTGGGAATGAGACCTGAGATAAAATACAAGAGGTAGGACCTCCCTATGCAAGAGTGGGAAGAACTAGTACAGGACCCAAGCACAACAAATGGTCGGCAATCTCTCTATCACAGGACTTTGCAACAATACTGGATAATGAAACATATTGTTGCTCGAGCCATGACCCTGCATCAGGAACACATGGAAGGGGAAGTGCTAAACAGGCAGGAGAGAAACAAGGAACCGGAACTTGGTCAAGGGGAAATGATGAAAGAATTGGCGACCATTCAAATACAAACTTACAAGAACAACCTTGCCTTGGGCCGAATTGAGCAGACTCTGTCGGAGATAAAGTGGAAATTGTTCCAGCAAGGATGAGAGCTCCCAGGCCCAGGGGTGAAGTCGCAGAATTCTGGAAAGAAGATGCTAAGCCCGGATGAGAAGGAAACATTTCAGATAGCCTCCTAAGATGAGGAGTAGTTTACTTATCTTTAGTTTTTGAATGTTTTTGTTTAAAAGGCCAAAGATAGGAATTTGGGGAATGGATAGTAAAGATAAGAGGATACTGATGAACTTATTTAAATTTTGGAATGGATACAACACTGATCGATGGTCACCTGGTTTCCTTCTGGCAGGTGACTGATCGAAGGTTTTGAATGTAAATTTGGAAAAAGTAAATATTGGAAGTACTACCTTGTTTACAATCTATATATATATATATATATATATAACTAAGATTATATATATATATATTATATAGATAATATATATACTAAGATTGACTAAATTTATATATGCATTATTAAAGTTACTCGGATGTTTTTCTTTTTAGAAGGTTTCTCTAACAATATATGTCAAATAATGACAAGTTGTAAATAATGTGTTCTTTAAGAAGGGTTTAAATGGAACAATTGTTTTTGTCAAAGTAAGATTTACCCTAGGACTAGATAAATGCCTTGGTGGAATGGGTTTTACTTATCTTTGAGACCTTTGAAAAAAAAATTAAATGTTTCATGAGACTTAAAAATAATATTAATATCCTTTTTAAAATATAAAAAATCTTTGAATAATAAAATTTGAAATTTTTTAAATACATTGGTAATTAACAAATTCAAATTATTATATCAACTTTAATAAAAAATCCAACAAATATTAAACCAACTTTAAAATTCATTATTAAAATAATTTTCAAATGTTTTACTAATAAATAATTAAACTTAAAAATTTAAATCTTTAAAAAAATTAATTGAATGATTATGAATCCGAAAAATATAAATTACATAACCAAAGTAAATATACTTTGTACTTGGGTTAACCAAAGTAGCCTTCAAATTCAAATCTTTTGTACTTAAGTGGGTTAACACGCTAAGACTCTCGTTGTGTAAAGGAACTTCCAAATGGACTCGTCTCGTTGAGGACTTGGATTTTATATTATTGTCCTTTTCTTCTAGAAGTAATTTTCATGGTTGGTAGTTTTAAGTCAAAATTAAAAAATACACCTTTATTATTAAAAATAATATTTTAAATGTGTATTGATT
>APFE030705053.1:0-11277 GCA_000404065.3 Pinus taeda | reverse complement strand
CTCCAAAATCATTTGCTTCGTTCCATGTCGTTGATGTCGGATTCATTAAGGCCCTCCTGCGACAGGTCGCTTCTTGTCGACATCAACTCATTATCCAAGAAGTTGACTTAGGAACAACCCTTTCAGTACTTTGAAGCTTGCATGCCTCAATGGCAAGTTTCTCACTTTCGTTGACAAGTTTACATCAATGGCCTTCGACCGAGAGATTTTACGTGGTGTTCGATGCCAAGTCTTTTTTTCAGACCACTTGAATTGTACTGTAGTACCTTGAGGGTCATTGTCATTATTGGTGATTCCTCTCACGCATGTTAACAACTTACATCATTGGCTGGTAATCAGGCGATGTGTTCCATGTTCGACTCCATAACATTTTTCACATGGATTGACTTGTACTCCGAGTGAAGATTGAACAACTTTTGAAGACCCCGGATCTAGTTTCATCTATCCGGTTTGCGATATATTTAGGAATATAAATACATCAAGTCTACATCATTGCCGAACATATGATCATCCAAATCAAAAGATGATGGGTCCATATCATCAGTCTGTCACACAGACGATTGTCTCTCCTATGTACATGAAAATGAATTTATAAAGTTGAGGATGGGGATGCTCGCCTCAGTTAGATCATGAAAAAATGTTGTCAAAATAATGTATTGTATTGTATCTTATTACAGGTTGCCTCCCAGCTCAAAAAAACTTCAAATCCTCATAGTAAAGGATTTCACCCGACATCACGAAGATTAACGACCTCATGCTTTAGGGGGAAATTGTTATAGACATTTTTGGGCACTTCGACCGCAATTATAAATGTCCATAAACTGAGGGCTCCTAAGTCCCTAAAAGTGTTTCTTCGCTTCCTAAAGGAACAAGGTCATCTAATTACATCATCTTGCAGAAGTTCTCCACTGAAAACTGCTCATAAATGGTCAAAATTGGACCATACTGAAAGCTGAGTGCAGAGGGTGCGATGCATATCACCTTCCCAGTGTACAAGGTGCGATGCATACTTAATTGCTCCTCTGTAGGGTGCGATGGTTGGGAATGGATAAATGGCATGTACAAAATGCGACGTGGAAGATCATGGAATCTTCCAGAAGCTTCCCCTCTAACACTTGCCTCTTTGTTTTCGACCAGGGTTGAGTAAGAGATCATCATTCTCCAAGTGGAAGTAGGAACTCTCAGAGAGAGGACAATAATCAAGATCCCAGAAGATGACTCACCTCTCTGTAATCATCTATATATGGATCCCTCATCATAGAGATCCAGAGGCTAGAATTTTGTATCTTACAGAGAAGAGTTGTTGGTTTTCTTGTGTACATTCATAGTCTTGGGTGATCTAAGATTTGCTTGAGGTGAAGAAGGGCTTCCTAGCTGGAGGATGATGCTAGGTCAGAACATATGGTTGTAATCCTCTTGCTAATTTTCATATTAATAAAGCTATTTTAGTTTTCTTCCATATTGTTGTGTACTTGTTTATATATGCATTTATATGGTTAACACACATCTGGTCATGTGTTATTTATGAATATAGATCTTTGTTTCTTCGATAGTAGTATGTTGCTGTGATTTCACAAGTTCTCTTTGAAGTTGGGAAGACGAAGAAGAAGTGGCGAAGCTCTATCAAGAAGGAGGGGAAATTAAGTGCAAGGCCAAGGTTGGTCTTCTTGGTTCTCCTCTTGTCTATTTTCATAAAAGAAAACGAAAGTAGACTTTACTTGTTTGCTTCTAAGATAGACACCCATCTTAGTGGGAATAGTAGCATCCGAGTGGACACTATTCCCAGTAACAACCCTTCAATCCATTTATTATATTTTTCTAATGCTTCTAACTTAATATAATTTTAAGGCACGATCTAGCTTATAGAAAAAATCGCATTTTTGACTGAATTCACCAAAATCCAACAATACTATTTCAAGATTTTTTGTTATTTAAAATACATCTTTGAATACAAAAATGGATTCAGCTCCCTGAAAAACCCCCAAGGGCTAGAGTTATGTCGATTAAACTATTTAAACTTAAATAACACTAATTTAATAATCGAAAATAAATATTTTACCATTTCCATTTTAATATTATAATCAATTTGAACAAAATCATTATTTTATTATTTTACTAATTTGGTCATTCATCCCATTTATTGTATTTTTGTAATTCTTTTAAATTAATATATTCTATTTTCTCTAATTTAACCATAATCTTTACCCAACATCCAAAAACATTAATAACTATTTATTGTTAATAGATATCAAATCAGCAATCTTCACCTCCTCTCCATTTTCCTAACAATTTATCTCTATCTCTATATCGTAGCGGTAAACACAATAACAGTCGAACAACGATTAACACCACTATTCCCATAGTTCAACTAAAACAAAGAGCACATTTGATATTTTTCTAATTATTCTAATCTAATAAGACTTTTAATACTAATTTAATAATTTAAAATAAATATTTTATCATTTTCCACTTTAGTATTAAAATAAACTTGACCAAGTTCATTATTTTATTATTTTATTATGTGGCCCTTCTTCCCTTTTATTATATTATTCTAATTATTTTAATTAATATATTCTATTTATTCTATTTTAACCATAACCTCTATTATATTTAATTTTATAATTAAAAAATTATTAATTACTGATAGATATGAAATCAACAACCTTCACATTCTCTCTATTTTCTTAATGGCCATATTTTATCTCGCAGTTATCTTTAGTGCGACTTTTTGGACTTTTTGGTATCAGAATTTGGTAGAAAAATTGAGGTGAAATCTTCATTTATGTTATTTAAAAAGGCCTTTTTACTCTATACATGGATTCAACACATTGAAAAACCCTAGGACACTTTGTTTGTGCAGGGATTACCTATCAAACTTTTCATTTCAATAAATTTCTACTAGAGTTTAGAGAAATTAGACTGGAACACCCACAGGAAAAGCTTCCAAAATGTCTAACTAAAGACAATTCATTTTATCTCTATCTTAATGGTCATATTTTATAACTATCCTTTCTACTTTCATAATGGTCATATTTTATTATTATCCTCCCTACTTTCCTAAAAGTCATATTCTATTTTTATCTTATATATTCTTGGTTTAACACTCTTACTATTCCTAGACTTCCACTAAAGCTAACAAATTGAAAACATTGTCCATTAATAATGTTTTAGTCAATTTATTTTGAAGAGAGTATAGTATCCATTGTAGTTAAACTTGATGTTTCATATATGAATCTCTCTATTGCAAAAAAGAAAAGATGTCAAATATCATTCTAATGATTAACTTAGTCTTATTTTGATATGCTTGTACATATCTTAAATTCAAAATGACTTAAACTTAGTCTTATTTTTATATACTTTTAAATATTTTAAATTGAAAATGACTTAGTCTTATTTTGACATGATTGTAAATATTTTGTTTTTTCATATGCATTTTTGTGTTTTTATTTTTTTCTCTTTATTCCCTACTTTTATGATTGAGAAAAGAGTGAGTAGTGACCTACCATCTTTATGTCGATGGCTATCATTATATATGTGAGTTACCGATAACAGAAGGAAGGAAATCAGCTTGGAATACCCACTATGCTTCGCTTTGCTACGCTTCAACCTTTCAACAAACTATGGATTCCCATATATCCATAATGGATAACAACTCAATGTTTGGTGGGGTATGGTCTGGTGATAATGTCATGCAGGTAATGAGTGTCTTCTGTCTTCAGGTTGATATGGGTAACTTCTCATCTCCGTTCTCTCACCTAAGGAGGATCACCTATGAAAATGGACAAAATCAACGTCTTTATGCAATAGCAATATGGTACATTGGATTGGGTTATTCCCGGGAATATATATCTTTCTTATTTTTAGTGGTAGTTATAGTTTGTTCATGAGGTGGGTCGCCTAATTAGATTATATGATTTTAGGCTATTATTGTTAAAGTTATAGTTGTGGCTATGACCATGGCCAGGTTGTGCAACAGCTTCAGCAACTATATCCCTTATAGTATTGTAATTGTGGTTACTATAATTCCATCCATTTGAAGTATGAACTATTGTTCTGGAGCAGGTATGGTGGCTTAGCATTATCATGTAGGAGAAAAAAACATAGCAGAAACTAAATAATCACACACATCATAAACAAACACAAAGACACAGAGATTTTAATGTGGTTCACCCAACCAATCTGGGCTACATCCACCAATCAGATGCATCAACAATCTCATTCATCAACTGGACGATTACAACAGTAGATTTTCTCATCTTCTCTCCCACTCACCGCACATCCCTCATTACACATTTGCCTCTACGGGCTTACATTTTATAGCTGGGAGTAGAAACTGAATAATAAATTCACTCACAACAAATATAGGATGCAATAACTCCTTGTCAAGATTAAAAGGAGTCATTTTAGCAACAAATCCTATTGTTGTCACATTCACGAGATTTTCTCCAAATTTAATTAAAAGAAATCTTTGAATGCTAATGGAAGTCCAATGTTAAATCTTTGAACCCCTGTATTCTTTTCCTTAACATATGGCACATACCTTAACAACTCCATAAACTTATTCATATACACTTCATCTATCATAGACCCGACCTTCAATTCATAGAACTCGTTAGTCTTACCATCATAATACCTCTTTGACAACTACATCTTCCTTAATAGGCTTTTGAACTCATGCCAACTCAACTCCTCTATATTAATGCCTCTAACATGCTTTACATATTCATACCAAATATCTTCCTTTCCCTTGAGACTAAAATTAGCATAATATTAGTAAACATGTGAAACAGTTAATTCATTATATGTTAAACTTAAACTAGAATGCAAGATATTTATCAGGCATTTGATAAGAAGTAAGTAGGTGCAGTAAAGATAGAATAAATTATCATAGATAAGCAACACACCTGAACACCAAGATTTAAGGTGGAAACCCAATGTGGGAGAAAACCACCGTCGTTGTCGTCTCAGTCTTCAATCTTACTAATATGAAAAATTTCTTAATTTATTGTACTGGTGTAGACTAATGCTAGTACGTAGGCAACCACACGCTAAAGGATACAACCTTTACTCATTCTCCATGTCCTATTGGAAGGGAGCTCAAACCCCTTGATCTAATTTCCAACTACTAGTGGCAGGAAGCTTTGACTTCCTCACTAAAGGATCTAACCCTCAAAACATCTATGGACCATGTTTCATAAATTTTCACACTGGATCCACCTTCTTTAATACATCACAACTTGTAGATCAAGTGATGCAAACACCAACTTAATTCAAACAAAATAGTGAGATCAATGTAAGTAGAACACAAAACTGAACTCAGAATACAACATCAACACATAGAATCAACTCCAACCCCGATCATTCATATGCAAACATGTATACACTACTTCACTTAAGGAGACCCACATGTATATGCACTTTTCTGCAGAGAAACCTGCATACAGATCTCAATATACTAAAAACATGTAATTCTGAATCAAACATGGAGTTTCCCAGAGTTATTCTGAAATTTTATGTTAGCTCAAAGATCCCTCATACAGTTAGCAACATCAATAATATTTTCAACCAATCAACATGTAACCAAATTCAACTTCATCATTCAATCAGTTCTACTTCAGACATTATCACTCAACCCAAATCAACATGTGGACATCACTGACAGACAACAGAGATACATCATCATTGACTAAGTTGATCAATTTATGAACAAAAACCTTTCCTTTATGTACGCAACTTTGAATAAAAAATCCCATGTGTATACATGACTTAACCGAGACCAACCTGCGTACATATCTACAATTTTTTACCCAACAATGTGTAGCTCTTTAGAAATTCAGAAAGGTGCAGATCATAATATTTAGAGATAAAAACATTCGTCAATACTTAAATCTAGTCAATCCATGAGAAAATCATATAATGGAAAGTCATTTTAGGTCTCATGATCCTCATCCATCATTGTATTCATCGGTGCATAATTTTTCAGATCTATGTGTCAGCTATGGACCTTACAATGCAAATATACTTCATATTGAAGTATTAATCAAAATCCCTTTCACATTACAATTAGCACTTTGATCTTCACCTCCTTATATAGTTAGAGCCTTAGCCAATACCATGAATCAAAACTACACTATTTCCAGTGGTAACCTTAGACGGGATCGAGTAACTGTTAATGCGCTCAATATTGTGGGCTAATACCATGGTAAGGAGCCTTGGTATTCTTAAATTAGTGCACTGGTATGTACATGACTTTGATTCTTTGCACCTACGTGTATACTATTCCAAAAGAATACACTTCCCCATGTTTCTTAGTTGATCTATAAGGAGAGTCACATGACCTGTAATCCACCATTCTACTTGTCATCTTTAATTTTATTCTTCCTACAAATATACCATGTCAGATAAATGAAATATAAACATAACCAATATACTGTAGCGAAGTTCAAGAGAGGCTATCTCATATTCACAATCCTTCCACATTATCACAACACACACACACACAAACACACACCCATAATGACATGAACATATCAACCTACCCACATCATTCATTGTAACACCAACTAGATACATGACAACCATAGCCACTACAATTCATGCATACAACTGACATGCATCCATAGCAATCACATCCTTCCCATCCTGTCCAAGTATTGAACCTAGAAGCTCTTATAGCAATCAATAATGCGACACCCCACATTTACCCACTTTTACAACCACTATGGGTAAATGCAAAGAGAAGTTCCAATATGACATGAACCAGAATCCTAGTCTTAGTTAAGGAAGTAGGGCCTACAAACTAACCAAAAACTAACCTCCTACAAGGACTACAAATCAACCAACAACCCACGTGGTCAATCCCTGATATGGAACCTTGTTTTGGTCACCTAGACCTACAACTACAGCCTTGACACTACCTCCATGTAGTTGTGAGCTTCCAACCACACTCACAAGCCTTGGTCCACGTGGTTATGACCCTAGTTCCTCATTTTTGTGCCTTCGGTCCTGAGATCTAACCCACTTTTCTAGGATATCCTCCAAGCCACTTCCAAAAACTTCCCGTAACTTTTCAAAATCATTTTTCTCATAACAACAATGTTAATCATTCAAACTTGAATCCAGAAGTTGGCCTTGGCTAAGTAGAACATACTAGATATTTTGTGAAACACATGGAAAACATGTAAGCTACATGTCATTAATGCATACATGATTTTAAGTCTTTGTACTTTAGTTGAAAATCCCCAAGAAGTTGTAATGTTCTCTCAAGTATCTATAACAACACTTGTTAGCCTATACAATCATAAACCATTTATTAACTTATCAAAGAATCATAATATCCACAACCAAATCGCATAATAAACCATGATTATAACTAACATACAACCATAATATTAACTGTGACAGAAAAACCATCAAATCAACATAATAGAAAGTACAAATTCTCCTAAATCAAAACATGAAAATAACTCTTACTAAAATATGAAAATTACAACCAAGTCAAGCACATCCACATACGATCTGACCATAGATTGAACTGAACCAAAAATTTATTTCAGTTAATCACCCCTATGGCATATTCCATGCATGAATGTGGGATCTCCTGGGATAAACCAAGTCATAAAGAACCAAAGGAATCTACAGTTTAAACCACTTTCACCCTCAAACTACCACAATCTCACAAAAACTAGTCAAGAGATCGCAAACCAAAACAAGCTTGGATGCCTCATAATTTCTTCACCATACCTTGAGGAATTTTCCTATCTACACCCACCTATAAAGGGATTCCCAAATAAAATCATCTCCATCCCAAACCCTTGGGAGTTTTCCCGGGACCACCTCGCATGGTTCCAACGCTTTTTAGCAATCCAAAGCTCAACCAGGAAATGAATCCCATGGCACAATAGTAATCTAGGAAATGACAAGGCAAGGCTAAAACCACTATCAAATCTGACCAAACCCTTTCCAATGACAACAAATGAACCAAATACTCAAATTCATAAACCATGCTTTCACACATCATCTAGGAAACCACACATGCAACCTGTTACCTATAAAAATGTCCTACTCAAGTTGTTGATCCAACCTTCTCCTTTCTTTCCTTGCTTTTCCTTGCTTAGTCCTTTCCCTTCCTTTGCTTTCTTTATTTCTTTCTCCTCTTGGTGTTCCTCTTCGTCTCTCAAACTAATTCCAAATCCAAACTGACAAAAAATTATTAGCTAATCCTTAGAAGCTCTCTCATCATTGAGGCCTTTATTATCTTCATTTTCCTTCATTTTTCCTCTAATATCCCTCTCATGCAAATATATGTCTCTTAGCCTTCCTTTTCTCCTATTTCCTCTATCTTCATAAATAAAATGCCAATTAATGGCTCTCTGCCATGTCCAAGCATTTGCCAATTTCATTAGCCATTAACAAACCGAAAGTGATGCCCACTATAGTTATTTTCCCAACATTCAACTTGGAATACTTGTCCCACAACCTTGGTCTTATTTTGAGTTTATTAAGCTTTATTATATGAACTTTAACCCAGGGTTGTTAAAAGACTTCATTTATTTCAATGAGAAAACTAAACACCTAATTCTTGATGGAAACAACATCACGGTTAAATGTGATGTCGTCTCCCTATTTACCAAAACCCTATCTTAGAAGCCATTGACCTCATTTAAAAACTAATTGATTCAAAAACCCTCAAACTCATCAAAAGTTTCCTCACCAATACTATCTTCATTTTTTATGAAGTCTACTATGAGAAAACTGAGTGCACAACCATGGGTTTCTCCATTTGCCTTATTGTCGCCAACATTTTCACATAGCACTCTAAAGCCTTATCCCTTAAAATCTTCCACTTAAAACATATGTTTTGGAAGCTCTTTGTTGATGATATATTTTGTTATTTGGTCCTATGGTACGCTACAACTGTGAACCTTCCTTTCCCATATTATTCACTTTCCTTCCTAGTTCCAATTCAATATGGAGCTTTAGTCCAAACAATCCCTCCCTTTCTTAACATCCTCGTCTCTTGTCATCTTAATTACCCACCAAGTCTATTGTAAGAAGACTCATACTAATAGATACTTTCATTCTAACTCTCAGCATCATCCTGCTAAAAAATATGTTGTACTTAAAACCCTTGCCACTCATGCCAATCATATTTCTCCCTCTCAATGATTTTCCAATGAAAAAGAACATATCACCAAAGCCCTTAAATCTAATGGTTACTTCTTGTCCTATATCAAAAACTCATTCCATTATGCTATCCACTTTAATCTTAAAATCCTTGTCATCAATCCACCCTTAGCCAAAGTATCCCTTCCCTATATTTAGGGAATTACCAATCATATTTCCAAAATCCTTTCTAAAAGGAACATAAAAACCTTGTTCAAACCCCATAAAACCCTTAATAAGCTCTTCATGTTGTCCAAATACAAGAGTGGCCCCATTTTTGGCCTCGAAATCTATGAGATCCCTTGATCCTGTGGAATGTCTTATATAGGAGAAATTGGAAGATCCTTCAAGGCCTGGCTTAAAGAGCATATGAATGACACATACCATAACTGAATCACTAAATCGACTATCGACGAACACTCCCACAATACTAAGTATTTAATTTGTTTTGCGAAAACCGAAGTCTTCACCTCTACCTCTTTCCACTCAAACCACATCATTAGGGAGGCTGTAGAAATTGAAAAGCACACTAACAACTTTAATAAAGAATATGTATAACAATTGAGCCATTCTTGGAAACCCACTATTCTCTTTTTGTCCATTAATAATAATCCTCCTAACTCTATTAGGCCTAACCATTCTTAGTTACCCTCCCCCTTTTTTATTAAGTACTATTTTAAATTCTTTTTTGATTTAAATTCTTCTTTAATTTCAATCTAATTAAATAAATTTTTTATTCTATTTTTGTAACTCTTTAATTCTATTTTATATTATCTTAACCTAATTTCATCATATTCTTATATTATTTTAATAAAAAAATTAATGGCCTTGTTTACTTGTTGGGTTTTTTGGAGTTTCTAGCTAGAATACGGGAAACATTATGATCAAATCTTGATTTGTATAGATTAAATTGGATTTTTGAGTGCATGTATGAATCTAGCACCCTAAAAAACATGAAAACTTAGATTGTGAAAAGTTGACCCCTCAAACTTGTGATTCCAATGAATGAAATAAAACTACACATGGATGAAAAAATGGAATATCTACCTCAATGCCTAGTTATGGTCAAATCTTGATTTGTATAGATTAAATTGGTTTTTTGATTGCATGTATGAATCTAGAACCCTAAAAAACATGGACACTTAGATTTTGAAAAGTTCACCCCTCAAATTTTTGATTCCAATGAATGAAATAAAAGTACACATGGATGAAAAAATGGAATATCTACCTGAATGCAAGGAGCTAAAGAATTTTGTTATGGAGAAGTTTCGTAAACAGGCATGGGGAAAAGAGTTCGGTAGAAAGAAGTAAAACATTGAGGAATTTATGTTCTTATTGCTCAATTAAGAACCAACTGACATCAACTCTAGCGCGAAACATGATAATGGAAAACACCTAAAGAAGCTTGCGAAGAAAGGGTGTGTACATTTTGTATGTCTGGGGTAGTGGAATCAGAAAAACTTTAACTTATGGGAATATGTTAGCATCATTTTCTTGGAATTGTCTTTTCAGCCACGGGATTGTTGGAAGGGGATTGTTGGAAGGTTGGGCCAACTCATTATCAATAAGAAAATGATTGAATTGAAAAAGGATAAAAAGAGGGAACTAATGGTCCCATAGACTATTTATATTCTAGTGGATGTTGAAATATCATTTCATTTCATAGCCTGATTCTAGACAAATTAGACCACAAAATAGGCTGGAAAGCATTCCAAAAAATCTAACAAATAGCCTATGCTACCCTTTAAGTTTAGTTTATTAAAACTTACTATTATTATAATAACAATTTAGTAATTTAAAATAAATATTTTACCATGTCCCCTCCAATATTAAAATCAATTTGACCAAATTTATTATTCTATTAATTTGGTCCTTCAATCCATTTATTATATTTTTCTAATTCTTCTAATTTAATATAATTTTAAGGCATAGTCTAACTTATAGAAGAAATATATTTTTGAATCTGATTTCTCCAGGATCCAATAAATTATTTGATGTGAATTATTGGCTTCAATAAATTATTTGATGTGATTTTTCCATAAAATATTTTTAAATACAAAAATGGATTCAACTCTCTAAAAAACCCAAGGGCACTAAAACTACGTAGATAAA
>APFE030705051.1:92635-106013 GCA_000404065.3 Pinus taeda | reverse complement strand
GCAAATCCGAAGCCCAAAGGACAAAGCCAAGGCGGGGTGACCCAAGACAACCCGTCGAAGCCACAAGAAAAGAACAACGCCACAAAGCCGAAGAAGGACACAGGAAAGTGGTGTGAGTTCCACAAGGGTCCCACTCATAACACAAGTGAGTGTCGGACCAAGAAGTCATTGGTGGCCGAGTTGAAGGCTTCCAAATTAGATACATGTTCCGACCCTGAGTCAGAACCCAACAAGGGGAATGGCAAAGGTAAGCAGATCATTGATGCGGATCCCAGCGCCACTGTTGCCACTGCCAAGATCTAGAAGAATGAGCCCGAAGAACTAGAGGAGGGGGAACGTCTTTTCCACTCACAAATGTGGGTGAAGGGTTCACCACTGCAATTCATTATCGATAGTGGCAGCCAAAAGAACCTTATTTCAGCAGAGGTCGTGAAGTGGTTGGGCTTGCCGACTACACCACACCCGCAGCTGTACAGTATCGGGTGGCTTCATGAAGGACGAGATCTCAAAGTTCGCCAGCAGTGCCGCCTTCCCTACATCATCAAACCATTCATAGACGAGGTATTATGTGATGTTACACCTATGGATGTTTGCGATGTATTATTAGGCCAGCCATACTTGTGGAGGCGACATGCTGTGTATGAGTCAAGGCCTCGTGCTGTCATTATTTCTTTGAGTAATTCATTATACAGGATACCAGAGATAGCCCCACCTACTGCCACCTCTTTGAGCACTGCTAAGAAAGGCAGCAAGCTCATCTCACAGACTAGGAAATTCATCTGTATGGTTCACTCCCAAAGTAAGGGGAAGATCATTGCTACATCCATGACAACCGCAAAGGGTTCCTCCACACAGCAGCAACAACAAAGGGATACGGTCATGACAGAACATAGGAACAACTTCTCCTCACCCATAGGGGTACCACCCAAGTTTCAGGTGGGCAACAAATTCTGGTTGCATCGACAAAAGGAACGCCTTACCAGAACCCATAAGAAACTCAGACCACTTCGACATGGTCCTTACACCAGTACCAAGGCTACATGCAACAATGCTTTGAAGCACATCATTCCTCCATTCCTTCACCAACACCAAGTGTTCAATGTGGACCGTCGTCGACCATGTTTCTCACCATTAGGGGACACATCAGAGATTGCAGGACAAGTGTAGCAGATGGAGGAACTCAACGCAATGGGGACCATTGCTTCCTAAGGGGGGAGGAATGATCCAGGTGGATGTTGGTGGCCACCCACCTATCCCATTTGGACCCCCACAATTGTCTCTTTCAGAATTTTTAGTTTCCTTAATTGTAGCACAACTTACTATTTTTAGCAGTTTTTCAGGTCATGAACTTCCGGAGCCATTTTGAGGCCCTAAACGACGCTTTTTGGGGAATCCAGGGGCAACACGTGTCCAAGGAATGGAGCGGTGTTGCCCGTTCCAACAATGGTAGTTCTCGGATAGATCTTTCTAAGGAGCTATCATACGCGTCAAACGGAGATCGTATGCCAAAGTTACGACCCCGGGAAATTGATGTAGCAATTTACCCAAAACGGGGCCCACAATTTGGCGTTTCATCTTCCAAGGGTCGGTTTTGGAATGTGAAGGGTTTTCCATTGTTTCTCAATAATAAATAGGCCTTCGAGCCTCATTGTAACACAAGTTCGGAACAGTTCAGAGACATGTAGCCGCACATCTCTTCTCAGAGATAAGCTACCATCGTCCTAGCTGGTTTATTTCTAATTCTGGTTGTAAGCATATTTCGGTATTTTCCATTAATGAAATGAAGTGTTATTTCCACTGCATCTCTTTATTTATGGTTATCGCATCTCTGTATGTATGGTTATCTCTGTAATCTATTGCGTTCCTATTTAAATCCGGATCAATATTGGATATCTATATGATTTTATTGATCATGAAATATAAGATTCTCAGAGAGATTGACGCAACTCTAATTATCACAATTGGATCCATAATCTGACCAAATAGTCCAACAAGTATCTTTCATACCAAGAAACAGCTACAAGCCCACTACTAAAAATTACACATGATGTACTCTTTTGTTCTAATGGACTTCATGCCCAACCTGCATCTGTGAAGCCGCACAACTTGACTCCCTTTGCTCGTCTATACCATAGCCCAAACTAGCTAGTGCCTATGAGGTAATGTAGAACATGCTTAGTTGCCTTCCAAAATAGTTTGGTTGACCTAACCATAGTGTGTCTTACCTCATTGACTGCACATCGCATATCTAGTCATGTGTTCACAAGATACATGAGTGGATCCACTGGCTTCCAATAAATGGTAGCATCCACTTCACCTGAAGTGGCATCCTCCTTCCTCTAGTTGTTCGTTAGAGGTGTTTCCATGGGTTTACAACTTTCCATGTAGAATATCTACAGTATCTCATTTTCATACTTGCCTTGAGAGACAAATAATTACCCATCACCTTGTCATACCTCCAACCCAGGAAAGTAGTGCATGAGACCCATGTCCTTCATTTAAAATTCACTTGCAAGGTCCTCCTTGCAAGATATGATCAACGTCTCATCACTAGTTAAAATAAAATTATCAACATATAAGACAATAATAAGAAATTTACCTTCCATCCATACGTAATGAGGTTTACATCTAGTTCACTTATGGTGAACCCCAAACCGGTGAGATAACTATTGATCTTGGTGTACCAAGCACGAGGTGTTTTCTTGAGATCATACAATGCTAACTTAAGTTTGCACACATGAGACTCTTGATCAAATGTCTCAAAACCCTTTTTTTACTCTATGTACACCTCCTCCTTAATAACCCCATTCAGAAATGTTAATTTTACACCCTTTTGGTGGATATTTCACCCCATCTGTGTAGAAAGATGAAGAATTGATCTAATGGATGAGTACCTTACTACAAGAGAAAACGTCTCCTCATAGACAATTCCCTCAACTTGAGAGTACCCCTTGGCCACAAATCTAGCCTTATACATCCCTATTCTTTCGTTTGTTGCCTGCTTCACCTTGAAGATCCATCTCGAACCCACTATTGATTTATATGTTGTTCTTGGGATCTTTTCCCAAACATGGTTCTTTGCAATGGATTCATATTCCTCCACCATTGCATCAACCCATACAATTTTCTCTATTTCTTCCTCAAAATAGGATGGCTCAATCTCTATAAACTCAGTCATAAGAGCCATGTCACCAGTGTACCTCTCAGGTGACCTCCTTCGCTTACGCAAATTTGAAGGATATCCCACATTCTCCCTCGCATCCTGCACAAGTCTATCAACTTCCTTAGTTCTTTTTCTACCTTCTCTAGAGGTTTTTCTTTAGTGAATGTCTCCAATATTTGCTCCACAATTTGTGGTTTCTCTACAACTTCTTGAGGTTCATCTTTTTGAGCTAAAATCTCATCTTTTGGTGGCATCTAAAGCTTCCTCTCAAGAGAGCACCACATAGATTTCTCCTCATCAAAATTTACATCCCTTCACATAACTATCATTATGAGTGACGGCAAGTACACATGTTAGTTGTGTGGAGTTTTTTTGTAACACACAAATACCCCAAATGTTGCTATTGAGTAAAGCTTCTTCCTTGATTCTTTAGAGACATGGTAGTAAATAGAGGCTCCATAAATCTTGAAGTGCGACACATCCAACTTTCTTGCTAAGAAAGGTTCCTCCAGTGTAGTATCATGCCAAGAATCCGATGAGAACTTTAGTTCTGCAAACAAATTGTTGTATTGCATGCCTCAACCCACAAATGTAGAGGTAGGCCTTGGTCATGCAACATCACCCTTGCTATTCCCAAAATGCTATGGATATTTCTCTCAACCAGCCTAGTCTGATCTGGGTTGTGGGGTGTTGTCAACTCTCGTCAAATGACTTCTTTCACACATAAATTTTTAAATTCATTAAACACATACTCACCTCCATTATTGCTCCAGAGAGCCTTCACCTTCTTGTTGGTTTCTTTGTCAAACAATGCCTTGAACTCTATGAACTTGGAGAATGTCCCATCTTTCTTCTGCATGAAGAGATCCAACACTTATGTGAGAAGTCATCAATAAAAAGGACAAAATATTTGTTTCAGGCAGTGTAGGCTATAAAGAAAGGTCCACAAACATCAAAATGGATCCTTTCTTGGACTACATGTGCTCTGTTGTCCCGATCATGAAATTCAGTTTTTATGTATGTCGCCAAGGTACATCCTTTGCATACATCCTGCTGCTCAAGTGCTCATTTAGGGAGGCTAGTGGATATTTGTTGTATTCTATTCGAGGTGCCATGATGCAAATGGCTAAGGCTTATATTCTAAAGTTCATCTACATCATGGCCCTAACTTTATCTTCCTTATTTTTTAATGCAACACAATATTCCACACCTAACTTATATAGATTCTTCACATAAACCTTGATCTTCTTCACCTATCTCATGGCTATGTGTCTCAGGAATGTTTTTCCTTCATTGAAGATCACGTCATAACCATGGTCTTCCAAAACTGCAACAGAGATGAGAGTTTTCTTTAGGCCTACAACAAACATGTCATCCTTGAGCCTGAGAGGGGAGCCTGACTCCCTCTAAAAGTTGACTATACCAATATTGGTCATGTTGTACCTTCCGTCGTCCCCTAGCTTGATGTAAATATGGAGACCTTTCTCCTCCAAGTCACTAAAAATTCGTTATGCCCTGTCATGTGGAACAATGCACCTGAGTCCTAGTACCACACGCTCCCCATCACTATGTTGGACATGGATGTGATAAGGGTAAAGTCAAGGTCAAACTATGAATCCAAGGCTTCACCCACTGCTCCTCCTAAGGTCTTATGACTTGCCTCTTTCTATGGGCACTTCATGGCATAGTGCTCTTATTCGCGACAATGGAAGGATTTAATTTTGAAAAATCTTTCTTCCTTCTCACTTGGTTGGATTCCGGTTTGGTTTGAGATTCTTGCCCCTTTTCCCTTCTTTCCCTTTCCAACCAATGGAAATTTTTCTTCATCTTTTCCCTTAGATTAGGTTCCATCTCTAGTATTCTTCCTTATTTACTCTTGTACCAAATCGTACCATAAGTGTTCCCAATTTGGTAATTTCTCCCTCCCATTCACTTAATCTTGATAGGTATGGAAACTCTTGGGAAGGCCAAGAAGGGATACTCTTACCAAGGCATCCTTTGAAAGAGTAACACCAACTCTTGCAAGCTGATCATGAACTTGTGTGAACCTCCTCAGATATTGAAGGGTAAAGTCATTCTTCTACATCTTGATATTTCAAATTTTATCCTTGAGCACCAAATTTTTGTGGTCACTACTATTCTAGAACAGATCTATGAGTGCCTACCACATTCCATAATGATTTTCTTTCCCATGGAGATTGTTGACAATGTGGCCTTGTACTCCCTCCAATATTATTATCCACACCTTGGCTACAAATTTCTTCGACTGCACAAGGTTTTGGGCATCATATTCTGTTGGTTTTGTAACATCTCTCTTGATGTATTCTAAAAATCCATTGTCCTCAAATACCTCCTCTATGCGATCCTTGCAGTCAATGAAACTAGAGTTGCCTTCCAAGGAATACTCTAGCCTCAGCCCGTTGAAGGTCATATTTTTAGTTCCTAGGAGATCTTGCTACACTGAACTACAAATTCAAACCTCCAAAGAAACAAATTCGAAATTCATGCTCTAGTGCGAATCCTCCTATGATGTGATGTAGAAATTATGGTGTAGATTTGCAACTCATCATGAAGTTTTTTCAACATCATAAGACATAGACGTACTCTACTACTCTATGAAAGTTAATTCAAAATTTAGAACAAAAAATTTAGACATGCAATAAGAAATAAAATACATGCACACAATATTTTTCGTGGGGAAAGCAATCTTCTCACTGTGCACAACCCATAAGTGAATAACCTATCCCTCTGCTCACTATGAAGCTCAAACCCAAAATTTGTCAATTTCTACCTCTGCTTGAGCCCCTATTTCCTTGTGCGATTCCGTGAGAAATTAGGCCCATATTATTTAGGTTTTTTCCAAAATGGATTGCACAATTCCTAAGGTTGATTACGTGACTGCATGCAACACCTCTATGTTCAAGACTAGTCTACAACTAATATTAAACTACCTTGGAATCTCCAACATAGCTAGGGAACTCGAATTGTTTGCATGCACTAGAAATTTTGGGATGATTGATCACTTAACTAATCCTTTACCTTTTTTACTAGCACATCATATTGAAAATTTTAAGACAAAATATTTATTTTGTCTTAAAAATTGTCTTAAAATTCCCCTCCATGTAGTAGTCTAGAATGCAATGACATACTTTAGGAAATTGGTTCTGTTATCTCTCAGGTTGTCCCTAAGCTCCTGAAGTGATACGACCGAGGTAACCACAAACCAATCTTTGGATTGCAGGTTCTAGCCCACCTGCAATCAGAGAGGGCTCTCTCTTAACGTTTAGCTTTGTTTGATGATGATTTTAGGCTACCTATTGGGTTCAGTGGATTTTTTTTTTGGGTGGAAGGAAGGCTTGGGTGAAGGGGAGATGTCTTCAAGACAAGAGGCAAGGCATAGTAAGATAAATTTCAAGCCATTGGGCATGGAGTGATGTAGTGCGATTGATAGTGCGTTTTATTGATCACAAGAGAAAGGTGGAGCAAGGTAGTTGTTTATGAAACAATATTCAAGATGAATAGAGATGTGTTGAGGGCTAAGGAATGAGAGGCAGCAAAGAATCTCTCAATCGGTTTAGCGAAGGGAACATGAAAGAACCATACTTAATAGTAGCTAAGAATTCTTAAATAACAGTCATTCATAGGTGAGTTAGAGTAAATATGAACCATGAGGAATTCATATTTATGACTAAATCAAGAGGAAAACATTTAAAAGGCACAGAAACTAAGCGTAGAGTGCATCAAAGCAAATTCTAAACCAAACTTTTGTTCCGTGACTTGAGCTTATGTGAAATTGAAAAATTACAGAGGTGAGAAAAACTTATTGTTTCATACAACAGCACAAGAATTCCATATTTCACTTTTCAAAACCATTAGTAATGCATCAAATAGTTCATCCTCCAAGCTTTCAGCAATCTTTGATTATAGAAATTATCAGGTATACAGTGCAAGTCTTAGCTCAAGCAAAACATCAGCCAACCAATATCAACCAATCAGCCAACACCCCAACCACTAGTTACATTGTTTCGGGCCCTCTTTATAGATAAAATATCCTGGAGTTTTTATTACAACCGACCTTAACAGGTCTGCGGGAAAAATTGTTTTAAATCTAAACCTGTGATGGAATTAAATGTAAGTAAACATCGCTTGAGCTGCGCCCGAGGCAGCTGGATCAAAAATGAGTTAATATGGTGTTTTTGATGGCTTGGTGCAATGCTTCTGTCATATCTCTGTTTTGAGTTCTGGTCCTTTGATCTCATGTGAGTTTTAATGTGCAGTCATTTGTGATCATGAGCACTGAGTGGTTCCTTAACTGCTTCTTGACTTTTGAGGATTTCTTTTAATGTTCTATTCACCTTGAGCCCTGAGAAGATCTTCTCTGATACACTTCACCACAACATTGATACTCTCTGACGTGGATTTTGGCTCCGCATTTGCTCTGATACTCATTAATGCCTGAATCGGGTCTCTCTCTGTCTTCTGTTACGATCCAAACTGCGAAATCAGGCCTTTTTGGCCCTTTTCGGTGCAAAATTGGCCGAGGAATCAAAAGATTCCCTAAAGCTTGTCCAATATGGCCTATTTCTCGTAGCGATGTGCGATTAGCACTAGGCGCTAATCGCGCATCGAAAACTGCCTCAGAATTTGAATATGGGCCTCCTAAGATGCTTTTTCGCGCTCGCGCTCCTTTATTTGGCGGGTGACGTCAGCATGACGTCAGCAGCAGCTCCTGGTACGGTGGATGACATCAACGGGTGACGTGGCAGGATGACGTGGCAGGTTGTTGGATGGTGGGGTGCCTTATGTATTTCTGCGATGCAATAGTAATAGCCCAAATGCTGCGAATTTGCGATGAATTGGTAGTGAAGCGAGTTTTCAATGATAAATCATATTTTAAACAAAATACGTGAATAAATAGAGGCATGCAGCGAGGAAGTGTTTGCGAAGCGATACGCTCTCTTGATGTAGTGGCAATTTCGCATCGGAGCAAAGGAAGTGGTATGTATTTCGGGCACATGACCCTTGCGATCGCCGATCACCGATTAGTGATATCGCATCGGCTAATGGGGGAGGGGCGCATATATGTGGCATATGGTATTTGCGATACGCCGATAGCGAAATGTCATCGGCGAGACGTCCATCGGGAAGAAACAACAGCGAGCCATAACATCCTTGCGACCTCCGATTGCGATAATCACGTCGGAGGGGGTCCACCAGGATCGAAAGAATGTTAAGGAAATCGGAAAGGGTTGTTTGTGATCGGAGGAGGGGAATATATGGTTTTGGAGATTATTTGCGGCCTCGGATGGGGTCCGATAACCTAAAGAGAGAAAATTACATGCTTTGGAAGGAGTCCACTGTATTGGAAGATGGTTTTGGAGGGGGAAGATGAGGGTTCTTGCTAGGGAGACCAAGATTAAGCTGTTTGGATCTCCCTTTAGCATGAAAAGTCTACAAAATGGAATAATTCTTCCAAATTGGACTAGAATTCTTTCATGGCCTCTTTCATTGGTGTCTGCGAGCAAATATGGAGCATTGCAGCATGCAAAGTATGACATATTTGGCCTGTAAAAACATCAATCATGAAATATGAGTAACTTGCTGCAGCAGGAGGCTAACAGGTTCACTAAATTATTTCCTAAGGTAAAATAAGGTTTTAATATGTAAAAACCTATCCTACATGGTGCATTTTGATCAACCTAGTAATACATGACTATGTGATCATTTTTTGGGTGATAATAGATTGTTGCCCAACATAAGAGTTTGAGGAACACATCGTATGACGGAAATATGTTGTAGCTTCACTTTTGCAAAACACCAAAGGGAAGTCATAGGGAGAGAGAGAGATCAGTCAAGGCATAGGAAGGAGTGAAGTTGGAGGGGGTGAAACCTACCTATGAGATAAAAGCTTCCTTTATTGATGAGTACAAGTTCTCAATAAGGCGGGGGAGATATACCCATACCTATGAGAAAACCAAGTACAAATGATAATGGTGTGCCTAACAATCTAGGTTTGAGGTACATAGTACATGATACATGATATGTTGGCTTCAATGGGGCAAAAAATGATACAATGAGATAATGAACCCCATATACATAATTTCCTCAAATATAGTAGCTAGGATTGATACAATTAAGTATGTTGATTTGAGGACATGAGACATAACTCTGCCACGTTGGTGTGGTGAAGAGGGGGGGGGGGGAGATCACAACGAAAGAAGCCCTGATGAATAGGAGAGGTATTTAAATATCTCAATGGACCATTTTAAATAGAGGTTCATGTTGTGAGTTATGCAATTGACAAAAACAAAGCCATTCAAATAAAAATAACTTATTCTAAGGCTAGATCATAATTTTCTAACATCTAGGTATGTGAGGGGCTACCTGAAGGGATATCCCCTCATGAGGTCTAGAACATATCAGACACACATCAGAAAATCTAGGAAAATCTGCTAGATCACTAAACCACCAAGTGTATGTTTCTTGATCGTGCCATAACGAGTTGAATTTGAGCATGGGAGAAAAAACCTAGTAAAAGGGAAATAATGATTCACTTTTCTTGATTAGATGCACCAATAAAGGATGAAAGATGAAACCAAGGTACACCATCCTCTAGACTACTCTCCTAGAATAAATGTGTTGATGTTAACAAAAGTAGGCCCATCAGAGTTTAGGCAAGTATGAATCCTCAACAAAGGCACAAGGATTATAATATTATGGATAATAATGACTAACATCGGGGAATATAATTGGAAGATATGGGGACTCATGGAGTTATGATTTACATTCTCAAAGCGTAACATTCAAGGTTGACCTCGTAGTGACTGACACAATTCCATAAGGGATGGTCAATTACTCAGATGAAGGATTTTAAAAGGCACATGAGGATAGATGGAGGTCAAATATAAGAAAAGTGGGATTAATGTGACAAATAGATGGATAATATATTGTAACAGGACTCAATGGGACTTTAAACAGACTCCATAGATGTAGGGGTGACTCACCTCTAATGCTTTGAAGAAAGGTGACTATATGATGCTTCCACATGGGAAAGGCATGCTGCGCATCATAATAGAATGAGTAAATAGTGATTACTTATGACAGAACTCGACTGATAATTCTAAAAGTTCAAAGGAGAAGTGGTACGAGAATACATGTGACTCATAATAAGAGATTTGATTGAATGCACCAAAGTGAGACCTCATGGAAGGTTGTCCATTTAATTTATGAAAAAGAGACATTATGTATGGAGAAGATACAAGTGAAAAGATGTTTATTTTTAGAATAGAAAATATCTCCTATCTCTCTCTCATCCCAATCCCAAAATCAATAAGGAATATCATTTAAATTTAATGCCCCGAGCGAGATTTTTAAGACATAGTTAGGATTCTTAAGAAAATTACCCAAAAGGTAACACAATTCTTGTTATTGTTAGACCTATGCATTAGGGATTTCTCTAACATCCACTTTGACAAGCAACTTTCCATGTGCTCAATATTCTCAATAAAAATAACATACTTTGTGGTGTTGATGAGTAATTTCTATTAAGTTTATGCTTTTATGGATATTGGGGCATTCCTAAACATAAACTTCTTAGACTAAATAAGAAGCGATTGATTTGTAATATTCTTTCTCCTGTGGATATGGTTAAAGTGGATGGAATCTACCCATGGTATTTACTGTGGTAGTTACCCATGGCATTAACCCATGGTATTTGCCTTCGTTTTTCGAGTGAAAACGATAAAATAAAGTCTCTAGAGATTCAATGAAGCATATAAAACGGGATAAGAGCCTAACAATGTAATCATCAAGAGTTATTTATCTATTTTTCTTTTGTTGAGAGCTTGTCAAGCCAAGTTCTAGGTTATCCCAAGGAAGAAAACCCCATGGGAGTAATTTCTCTGGTGGATCCATCGAGGATCTAAGATTGTGCTTTAACATATTTAATTTCTTTGTTGATGGGAAGCCATAAATGCCAAGGCACGAGCTTTAGTAGTGCTTCTGTGGGCATGTAATTTTGTTTATATTTATTTACATAAACAATATGCTGCATTCTCATATCTTTATTGTGTTTAGTGTTTTTACTGCAAGAATTTTTTTAGGACACCTACAATGTACCAGAACTGATTAAAATTTTGATGATTGGGAAATTATAGTGGTATCAAAGTTGTGCATCCCTCCAGCCTGAGCATTTTATTGCAAAAATCTAAATTATTTGCAGGGTTATTTGGAGGTTTCATGCAGGAAACTTTGGTGGAATTTATTCTCACCCTAGCCAACATTTCCATCTTCGATGATATTTCGTATCATCCTAGTTGGTTCTATTTTTCAGTTGATTGGAAGGAGAATTTTCTGCATTGTTTTGAGAGTTATTATTTTATTGCAAACAAAAGAGAAAACATTAATTTGCCAAATTTTTAGATTGGATGTGGGTCTACTTTACCATATTTATCCATTCAAGTTTACGGGGTCCATATCGAATCCCTATCAGATATGAGGGTCTCTTTTCAATTGTATTGTAAGGCTGTGAGATGTGTTGTAGGAAGTACTACCATCTTGACTATAATTTGGTTACAGGTCTATAGAAATCCAACGGAAGAGTTCATCTCCTTCTAGTGGGGCAAACACCAAGGGCTCAAAGGCTAAATTCTGAGCACAGGTACCATATCAGATCATATCAGTTTCATTTCAAGATCAATGGTATGAATATATTTTTGTAATCCATATTGGAAAGAGGCTGGATCATTTAAATCTAAGGAGGAGACCTGCCTTTAGATGCCATTTTTCACTTGCTCATAGATCTAAAGTGTCTCCTTGAAATAATTATGGATTGATTTCATTGGAGGTAAAAGAGGTCAAATTGCAAAGGTTGGAAGGTCGAGTTTCTAAACTTGATCCCAAGGAAGAATATAAATTCTTTAATCAAGCTCATCCTAGGATTGAGGTTGAACCCATAGCAAAACTTGGATATTGATCACTTGGAGGCCACATTTCTTTTCCAAAGGCTGAGGGTTTCAAGGGTTCTTGCTCCACGCATTTTCTAGAATTTTTTCTCTTCTAGTGTTTTCTTCTCAAAGATGTACGAAAAGAACCCACTTAAGACCATGGATGATAAACAGTATCAATGATATAAATGGCTGCTAAAAATTGTAGATCTGCAACAAATGATAGAAACAAAACTTGCGAAAGTCCTAATCTATGCCACAATCATATTTAAACAATAAAAATAAACAGTAATAACTGAAATAATCCAATGGAAACTATATATACAGAGAATAGATTTTATTATAACACCTATTAAGGGAACAAATAAATGTTACTTGTCCCCCTCTATGGGATGGTTCTTGGCTATCCTCAAACATCTTCATCTTATTTAGAGTCTCTCTCCTCTATAATGTGAAAACCCAAGAAATAAAATGTTTGAGCTTAATGGGAACTCAAATGTGAGAGAAATGGAGTGCATCAATGAAAATAATCAGAGTTACAATAGTGAGTGCAACAATGAAAATAGTCAAAAGTGAATAATGAATGGAAAACCCTTAAATTTATAACAAAATATTGAGTTATCCTCTAATAATGAGCAATAATAAAATATTATTAACCCCATTCTTGGAATAACCACTTGGAATATTTTATTGTATTTGGTTAGGAGGGAAAAAACATTTAAACTTTAATTTAGAAATAATAAATAAATAAATGATTTATTTATCATCTCAACAAATTGGTTAAGGAATAATAAAGAAATAATGATTTATTTAATTATTCCCAAGGGATTTTTCAAATTTGAAAGGGATTAATAATTAAGAGAAAAATAAGATAATTAATAATTTATTTGTTGATTTTTCATAATTGGGTCAAATATTACAAGGAATAATAATTGAAAAATGGTTTAATTAATTATATCTGGAAGGAAATCAAATGAATAATGATTTATTTAATTATTCTGCATGAATTTAATTATAAATTACTTAACAAAGGTGGTTTATTAAGTAATTTTTCACAGTGAAAGAAATTTTACTGGTGTAAAATTCGCTTTACATGGTGTAGTTCGATCCATCTAGTAAATTAGGCTAGATGATCAATATTTTGGTGATAAGATACTTACCCCCAATGTACGAGTGTTAGGAGGAAAACATATGACCGAACTGTGTTGTAAAGACACAATCACTACACAACAAAGTGGAGAGAGAGAGAGAGAGAGAGAGAGAGAGAGAG
>APFE030705051.1:78808-92388 GCA_000404065.3 Pinus taeda | reverse complement strand
GAGAGAGAGAGAGAGAGAGAGAGAGAGAGAGAGAGAGAGAGAGAGACACTAATACAACTGAAGCAGGAGGATAGGGAGAAAGGGGGCAAGACCAATGCAAGTCCCCTTTTATGTTGTGGTACCAGACCTCAATGAGGCGAGGGAGGCATACATATACCCACCGAGATAACTTAGTACAAAAATAATGGTGTGCTGAGAAACATCAAACTATGCAATGAAGTACATGCTGAATGGAACATGACATGTCGGCATAACTAAGTCAGAAAATAATACAATGTGTTCCATATATATAATCCATCTGGAAAAATATGAGCTAGGATTGAATATAATAATAACTGATTACATGATATATAATGGCCCTTCCCTCAAAAAATGGGTTGGAGGGAGGGTAGAACAACCGAAGAAGCCTCGTTGAACAAGGAAGGGATCTGCAAAACTAAATGGATCATCTGAAGGAAATGTGCATGCTATGAGCACTGTGATTGGTAGGAATCGAACCCATTATATTTGCGGAATTGCATCTAAGGTTGAAGCATAATAGGAATGCATCCGAGCATGTGGGGGGCTACCTGAAGGGCTACCCCCTCATGAGGTCTCAAACATCTCACGCACACCTAGGAACCACCAGTACAATCTGCTGCATCACTCAACCATCGAGTGTATGGATCACGAACATGAAACAACCAAGTGAAAGGGCAATAAGGAGTCCCTCTACTCAATCCAAAGTACTAAACAAGAATGGAAGCTAGAACCAAGATACACTGCCCTCTAGGTCGTTCTTACGAATAAATGAGCTGATGTCGACAAAATAGGGCCCACGATAGGTGAGGCAATCAAGATCCCCAACTAAGGTATGAGGGAAAATAGTAATGTGACTAATGGACTGACACTAGGTATAATGGAAAATGAGGGATTGAGGGACAAATAGATGACTTTGCTTGCAAGAGCATAAAGTGCATGGTTGACCTGGCAGCAACTGACTCAACTCTGAATGGGATGTGGACAGTATGAATGGAGGACAAAATGGGCAAGAGGAGATGAATGGTATCAAAATATGGATGGAATACTGTGATATGATATAATGGGATACAAAACAGACTCCATGGATGCAAGGGTGACTCATCGCGGATGCTCTGAACAAGGGTGACTAGATGATGCTGCCACATAAACAGACCGAGTGGGGACCATGAAAAAAATGAGTAAATGATGGTTACACATGATGAAAATTGACACGTGAGATGACAAGTTCCAAGGGAAGGTGGTCCCAAAATTACAAGCATCACATATGAAGAAATCCGATTTTGAGAGGCGACAAAGTGACCCTTCTTGGAAAAATGGTTTCCTAGTGAAGTTTCAAATCATCCAAAACTGAGAGAGACTCATTATAGGACTCGATGAGAGATTTCCAATGATGTCGATGGTTCAACAAGCTGAATTACCGTTTGGTCAAAGCAGGCAACAGAAAAATTGTGGATTTTTCTATGAAAGGACATTTTCCCTCCAATTGGAATTCATTTTTTAAGTGAGTTGTGGTAGATTTGGAGAGGAGGAAAAGGCCATAAATCTTGTGGAGATCATAGCAGACAAACCGGCCATCAAAATCAAGATCTGTGACTTTCAGGTAGGTGGCCTTACTCATCTCTTCAATTTCGGTTATTTATTCCATGATTTTTGGCTCCTAGCAACTCCCTAGGAGACCCTTGCTCCTATTCACGGTCTAATCACACTTTTCGTGCCTAGAAGTGCAATTTGGATCAGAGGAAATAGGTGAAAACCTACAAGCTCACACATTCTGGCCATAAAATTGCTATTTGGGGCTGAAAAGAGCTGTTGTTTGCTCGATTGGTGGGGGTTGTAGGTTGATTAGTGTAGATCAGTGTTTTATTTTCTCAAGTAACAAGACATGTGGTGTTTTGCAGGCATGGCAGAGCTAAAAATAAACTAGTGTGAGTGAGACTTGGATACCCTCTGATTTGAGATTCAGATGGATCAGGGGGTTTGAGGGGCATTGGCTCGCTATGGGGTTCTCAATTTAGTAGAGAACCCATTGATGAGGCTAGGTGAGCCCTTCCTATTGAGAATTGTGAGCTATTGGGATCCAGACATGAGGTATTTGTTGTGCAGGGGCACAATATTGAGCTCACATTACAGGATATTTATTTCTTCATTGGACTCTCTCCCCTTAGAGTGGTGGGGGATATACATCTAGTGTTTCCTTGTGGGAGGAACATTACAAAGTTTGTGGAGCACCATTGTCCATAGGATGTGCATGTGAAGGGCAGGATTATCTCGATTGGTGATTTAGACTCGCTAGAGACGTAGGTTGTTTCTATAGCTGTGCTACGAGTCTTGGTCATCCTCGTGTTTCACCACATCATTAGTGTGTAGATGATGTTGGTTGAGAGTGTTTTGGCTAGGACCTACTATGGGTGGGCCGAGATGATGCTATCGTCGGTGAAACGGTAGTTAAGTCTATGCATGTGAGCCATGACTATGTTATTGGTGTAGTATTGTGCATATTCTTCTTTGAGAAGATACCCACCATCCTTCATCATATATAGATCCGATATGGGGACCTACAGGAGCCCAGGATCCACCACTAGGGGTAGCCACTATGGAAGGGAGGAAGGGGAGTTAGACGAGTGTTCCAACCAGTATTTTTTGCACATTAGGATCAGATGCCCTTCTAGATTGACTATTATCCTTATAGCGGGATGAACTATGAGGGAGATCTTGACTTGCCACTTTTGCTCAGGCAAGCATGGGGACCAAATGGTAATTGTTAAGTTTCTATGTTTATGGTGCATTTCATATTTTTATCACATGTATATGGTACTAAGTGTAAAATATGTGGTATACAAACATCGCACTCGTAAAACCGGCAAGAAATGTAGGACGAGTTGTAGTGCCTATGGCTGTAGATTGGGGAACATCGTCATCTTCTCAGGGTCGAGAGGATAGTGTGTTGCTCGTTTATCTACAACGTAGATGTATGGTACTATTGATTGGAGTTTCTAAGTGCGGATGGCATGAGCTAGATGATCGATACATATATGAGTGTAACGACCTTTGCTTAGAGTGGTGAGGTATCATGCAGCACGTGGCGATGGCTGGCCATGTAGTATGTGATCTACGTGCAGGTGGGGTAGAGCCTTTGGTGCGTGATCCTTCATATAGTGACTAGAGATGGGGACATGTGGGTCCCTTTGATTTTGATTTTTGTAACATGTTATGGGCATGTCGGATGTATTTAGAGCTATGGGATCTAAACACTTATATGATACATAATATGATTATGCATTTTTATATGACCATGATGGTTTTCCATGTGTTTTGTTTATGGTTGTCTTCTGTGGTATACATGTGATAAATGCCAATCTAGAATGTTATTTGCAATGGTATCTACATAGTTATTTTGGGCTCTAGGAACTTGACTAAAAGTAATGGTTTCAAATTCACGTACCAACAACTTAACACACAAATATTTTCTAGATATGACTTGGCTATCCACATGATACACACCATTCAATTGCATGACAAGTAGCAACGAATATAAAAGAACATCAAGTTGAACGATGCGATGAGAAAGGGAATCGACTAACAAACCTATAACTGCATCATATTCGGCCTGGTTATTAGTGGTAGATCCAATGCACATGTCGTTCGAAAGGACTAATGTATGCAAGGGGGTAAAAATGACCCAGGCTATCGAGGCGATATTCCTGGAGAAGCGACTTGCACCATCAACATGACCGATATATGGTGTGGATGATGGATCCATCTTAAAGGTGCAAAAGATGATAGATGAGATGATGCATCCTACCTAACTTCATGATAGAAATAAAGACATGCAAATCAAAGAGATAAGCTATGAGAAAAATTTCTTTAGGTAGATTGCATTGGGATTATTAGGAAGGAAATGGCCTTTAGAATCGTCCAAGAAATATTCCCCCTTGCCTAAGTGCAAGGGTAATTTGGGGTAGACATAGCGTCCATGATGTCCTCATCAAAATGGAAGATGAGCGGATGAGACGAATATTGACTACATCATGCGGCGCTGTACCTAGTGCATCAACTTGGGAAAGAAGGTTCACATACGCATCATATGGAATGGTAGATGACGAGATAGTAGATGAAGGATCTATGTATGTTGAGACCTGGGATTCTAACGAAAGATGTTGAGTAGAAGTGTGCTCAGAAACCTCAGAAAGGATTGCCTACAAGGAACTCAAGGATGACGACATGTAAAGGATATAGCTGGTGGTGTTTGTCATCTCGACATCTCGGGAAGGGATCACGATGGTGGGACCAGATTCCCCTGTTCTAGTTTACTATTGGTACAAAAATCCACACGAAGAGGAGAAGGTGATCCATTATGAGTGGTCTTGTAATCGCAAAGTGCCTTAAGGAAATCACAAAATTCGTTGAGATGAGGGCAACAATGGGAGTAGTCACCATGATGATCACACAAGGCACAAGGGTGATTTTTGCGTAAGGTTATGAGTTTCTTGGGTGGACCCAGTAAGTTAGAATGGGCTTTAGGGATATTTGACTCAGGGAACGTTTCATGAACCAAAGGTTTTAGATGAGGAAGCTTAGGACAATTATTGGTTGCGTGCCCCATAACTTTACACAAAGCGCACAGAGTTGACAAGTTTGGGGCCTTGAGGACTGGAGAAGCTTGGGGAGCCTTGTCCTTAGGTTCTTTCCTCTTAGCTTTCCCCCATGTCCAGATGCTCTCGCAATAGGAGTGGGTTTCTCTTGAGGTTGTGATGGAACTAAAGTAGTGGTAGGGGCCATAGGGACCAATTGAACCAGGGTCAGAGCATGATAAGCTCTTAGCTGACCAGGAAGAATGCTTGCAGGGGGATCAATGTACCATATGGGGATCTCTAAATTCATGTTAGGAAGGACCAATGAAGCCATGATAGGGACATAAAATATTGCGGGAGGGGGAAATAAGAAAGGTATCTGGCCTGCAAGGTAATGTCCCAGTGGAGCAACTCCTGCATGGTTGAGACCTGGAGGAACGGTTCCTGGCGGAAGATAGGAGAGGCACCCACAAATGGGGGAGGTCCTAGGGGGTGGATTTGGATGGCTTGGCTGGGATGGTAACCACATGGTCTGGAGTAGCTTGTTGTGGATCGAATTTACCAGACTTCTTGAGGACAACCCATGATGCTGAAATATTTAGGCTCTAAGATGAGAGGGGGAGGACCAACGAAAGAACCCAACAATGGGGAATCTTTATAGACTCTCAGTGAAAGACCAGTGAGAGGAGTTGAAGACTTCTTATCTAAAGCTGATGAGATAATGGACTCGGGGGATGTCACAAATGCCAGCTCATAGTAAGTCAATTGATCAATGGTAACGATCTTCCCTTCATGGCGGAAGCACATCTTGTAGAAAACCGTAGATGTGATAGCTGACATGGAATATGTGTAACTATGACCCAGGAGAATTTTATAATCTAAAGGGGCATCAATAACCGCAATATCTACATGGACAATCTTGCCCGCAAGGGTCACTGAATAGTTGCGGTACATGCTAAGAGGCTAGGAGGAGTGTCTATCCCAAGCATGCAAAGTAATGGTGGAGGGGGAAAACTCAGGTGATTAATTTTTTTTCCAAATGGTAGTGGACATCACATAGGTGGATGCACCATTGTCAATAATGCATTGGGAGATGATGACATTATGGACTCAGACTAGTGCCTAGAAAGCAATGGAGCAAGGCAATGGGGGATGTTCTAATGTATCAACTAGGAAGACAATCAAAGGATTGTCAGAAGGATCTACTACACCCAAAGAAGCTATTAGAGCTTTCTTTTAAGATGGGCATGACTGGAGTACATCTAGCATTGACATGGTGGCAAGTGATTGCACCAAGTCATCTACTATATTGTATGTATGGGCAACTTAGTTAGAAGTTGTGTTATGGCATAATGGTCTGTATGGGATCTTGGGAATTGCCTTAGCTTTAGGTTGACGGATTTGTGACGGAACATTTGATGTTATAAGCGGCTTAGTAGAACCTTTGGATTTGGACTCAGTAGCGGATGAAGTTGATGGCTTATCATATTGACGCGATCAAGTTTGCATGTTGATATCAGAGGGATTAACTTCATGACAACTCATCATGAGGATCTGGTAGTGACCATGACAAGAAGGTTGGGGAGGGTGGGTTGCTTGACCAGGGTGAGGTTGAGAAGAAACAAATCCTTGTTGAGGGAAAGGATTTGTAACCATTGTCGGTTGAGATGGTGTGGGATTCTGAGGCAATTGTTGGCCTCTAGAAGCCACTTGAGCTTCTCACATTTGGCGCATCTGGGGTAAGATAGGACACTCATGTGTATAATTGCCATGTGCACCATAACATGCACAAGGCTTTTTCATATGAATAGCCTTGTTTTTCTTGGGTTGGCTTCTCTATTGCTGGTTATTGGTGTTAGGCTGGTTCCCTTGGGATTCACTAGGTTGATTACCTCGATTAGCCTGGTTACCCTTGTTACCCTTGTTACCCTTCCCCTTATTATTTTTCTTCAAATTTTGGGCATTGGTTGCACTCTGTTGTGTAAACACCTAACCCTAAGGGGGTAATAGTTGCGGGGGCTGAGGATGCATGGGAGGCTGTGGTGTTAATACTTGAGGGGCTGGAGTACTTGATTGTTCATAAGGAGGAGCAATGATTTGGTAGATAGGTTGGGGCCCTAAAAACATGTTGCTAGCAGGAGGGACATAAGTATTGGAGGAACTAGTGTCCCGTGTGGATGGCCATAACTTTGTTGAGTATATGGGGAAGGATGTGAAAGGGCTCCAACGATACTGTCAGCAATGTGAGATTCCCTCGGTGCATTGGAACCTCCAACAAGGGGAAGGTTTGGAATGATGATATAGAAAAAACCAAATTTCACATAAATTAGGTCATATCTCAGAGCGGTTTGGAGAGCTTCTTCCTTAGTCTGAGGAAAATGGGATGGGACATCTTTTCCAATGGGTACTAAAAGGCTCCTGAGAAACTAATCCAGATAGACACAGTCTTCAAAGTACGGGGTACAACATGTGCTCCTCCTTCTACGCCTCTCTTGAACATGATTGGAAAGGTGAGTGGTAGAGGACTGATGAAATGATGTCAATATCTTTTTACCAGTGTCATATCAGAGAAGTAACTAGAAATATGAGAGGAACAATTTATCAAGTGTCATGAAAATGGAATAAAATGTGGTGGGCTAGTCTACATACCATTTTGTAGCGTCTCTGCTGAGCATACGTTGGAACAACTGAAAACAAATGAAGTCATTGGTAATGGAGTTGGATGAACACCACATGTGGAAGGAGTGAACATGATCGGTAGGATCCTCTCTAGAATTACCCTCAAACTTTGGGATATTTGAGGGAAGCTTAGTTGGCATAGCATGCCAACTAGCATCATGGTGTATTGGGTCTTTTATCAACTAGATAAAATCCAGGAGACTTATGCTAGCCATAAAAGGGAGTATGTAAGTTTTCTAAATGGTTCATGAGATTTCTCCTCTAGATGTGATCACTAGGGTAGAACTGGAGCCAACACCAGGTTGGGTTCCTACAGTAGCTGTGGGTCCAAACATCGTGACAATATTTGGTGAAGGAGGCTTGGAATTAGATGAACCAGGAGAAGTGCTATTATGGGGACTCAGAGGGCTATGAACTCAAACCTAGTGGGGAGGAGTAATATGCCAGAGTGGAAAATGGGGATGAAGCTATAAGAGTCTCTGTGACAAACGCCTTGGTGGCACAATGGTGGTAAGACACATGTGACATGAAAATGGTGAAGGGTGATCAACAATATTACTTTGTCTCGATGAGGGGAGAAAAATTTATTATGTTCAGTGTTGGCTTGGGGGTGTAAACCAACCGCCCTTCGCTTAATGTGTTTGTGCGTGCAAGTGTATTTATTGATTAAGCCCAGATTGTGTTTGTAAAAAATAAAAAATATTGTTGAAAATAAACTAAAATTAACAATAGTAAATGAACAACAAAACCATTAACTGAACCCCATCCAAACTGAATTTGCAAATACTGTGTTGGTTGTTGGTGAAATCAATTGAAAACACACTAAAAGGTTCAAGGGATGTAAGTGTCGGTGTGACTGGGATGAAATGACACTAGGCAACTGGAAAGTGGTGTAGCAAGAACAAAAAACCAAAGATGAAGATCGATGCAAAAAGATAGAGAGGTGGGTGTAAATCCTAGGGAAACTGATGGGACCCTAAGGCCAATGACCAAAAAAGGTTTAATATGAAACCATGGATGGAAACAACCTATCTTTGGAGATCTGAAAGAAAAGGGTACAGATCTGTAAAATATGGCTGAAAGTGCTTGAGAAACTCAGGCTTCTTACTCAACTAAACTCCTCCTATAAAGGTGGGAGAGTACTAGAAGCCCTAAGCAGATAAATACCACTTTGATAAGTAAATTAGAGTAGATCAAGGCCTAGGTAGGATGACACAATGGTCAAGCATCCCAACGCACAACTCTCGACAAAACCCAAAAACAGATCTGATAAAAACATAGAAACCCTAAAATCGCAGGTACTAACCTATTTTTAGGGGGGATTGCAGTTTTTGGGGTGAAATATGCACTCTAGACGTGAGATCACACCTTTTGGGATAAAAAGTGTGATTTATGATCCTTGATTCTTGGTCAGAAAATCTAAGAAAAACTACCATCTCTGTCATAGCTCGTTCTTGAGACCTGCAAAAAAGACTAGAAAACTTGCAGAAGTTAGAAATTTGACATATCTAAGGTTAGAAAGCTAGTAAATAACATTAAGAGTTTGAAGAAATAAGAAACCCTAACCTGAAAACTGAAGGTCACCCAAGTTTCTGGATCTCAAGTAAAGAACCAATGGAGTTGCCAATTTTGTTGTAGTGTTTTCGTCTCAAAGATGTACGAAAAGAACCCACTTAAGACTACGGATGATAAATAATCTGAACAATATAAATGGATACTAAACATTGTAGATTTGCAGCAAATGATAGAAACAAAGCCTAACAAAGTCCTAACCTATGACAAACCATAGTTAAACAACGAAAATAAATAGTAATAACTCTAATCATCCAATGGAAACTAGATATACAAAGAATATATTTTATTATAACACCTATGAAGGGAACAAATAAATTTTACTAGTCGCCCTCTATGGGATGGGTTCTTGTCTATGCTAAAATGTCTTCAGCTTGTGTAAAGTCTCTCTCCTCTATAATCTAAAAACCCAACAAATAAAATGTTTGAGCTTAATGGGAACTCAAATGGCAGAGAAATAGTGTGCGACAATGAAAATAATAAGAGTTACAACATTTAGTAGGACAACGAAAATATTAGAAAGTGAATAATGAATGGAAAACCCCTCTATTTATAACAACATATTGAGTTATCCTCGAATAATAAGCAATAATAAAATATTATTAACCCCATTATTGGAATAACCACTTTGAATATTTTATTATATTTGGTGAGGAGAGAAAACATATTCAAACTTTTATTTGGAAATAATAAATAAATAAATGATTTACTTGTCATCTCAAGAAATTGGTTAAGGAATAATAAATAAATAATGATTTATTTAATTATTACTAAGGGGTTTAGTTAAAATTGCCAAGGAATAATAATTAATTAGTGATTAATTAATTATTCCTAGAGAAAAAAAAAGATAATTAATAATTTATCTTTTGATTTTTCATAATTGGGTCAAATATGACAAGGAATAATAATTGAACAATAGTGATTTATTTAATTATTTTTCATGGGTTTAATTATGAATTACTTAACAATGGTGGTTTATTAAGTAATTTCTCACAATGAAAGCAATTTTACTATGGTAAAATTGACTTTATATGGTGTACTTTGATCCATCTAGTAAATTAGGCTAGATGATCAATTTTTGGTGATAATACTTTCATCAAAGTGGACTGAGTTAAAAAGGGAGAGAGGGTGAAATATTTTTTCTTTAGCAAGTGATTCTGAGGGCCATTGAGGATAGAACCAATAACCATAGGCATAGATTGCATCAAAACACTCTACCGACATTGCTGAGCCATGGATCAGGGCAACAATGGTTCGATACACCGTTTCACCTTCTGAGAAGCACCTCACCATGAAAGGTAGTATTCAAATCACTAGAGCAAGGATTTCAGGTGAAAATCATGCAGAACCATCAAATCAATCACATGGGACTATACCACTAATAGAACGGAATTCGAGGCACTCATAACCAAAAAGACGCATTGCTGATCTGAAGGGTGATGTTTTTCCGTAGCAGTGAAGGTCACGAGGAGGGTAATTTTGTGTGTTAAAATGAACATTGAGCCATCTAATGAGTAGAGGTGTTAGATTGGTTTCAGCCTCTGATTTGTTTCAATGGAATGCGAAAGGGAGTATGAGTGTTGCATGTTGATAAATTGATATAGCCTGAGCATTGGTCGCATTGCCAAAACACTATCACTACAACTGTCTGAGCAGAGAAAGGAGTTGAGCATCCCCATATCTGTTCTAGGTGAAAGGAAGTGGACATAGCCTGGGTGTTGCACTATCACCACAACCCTCTACACACAGGAAGGAGCGGAGCATGTTTCATAGGCTTTGGTTCTAGCATTGACCATCGATTCCTTATGGGAGCCAAAGTTGTCATCACTCTTAATAGTAGAGACAAGATTATTTTTTCCATAGCATCAGTCAAGGAACCAAACATGGTACTCTTCAGGTGCACGCCAAAGTATTTGTTTTATTACATTAGATAAATTGATCTTGCTACATCAAGATCACTCACACATTAGTCATAGAGGGAAAGACACCGTGTTTTTGCGGAATCGAGTAAGTTATATTTCATCAAAAGATTTCTTAGTGGGTCACCATAATTAAATAAAGTAATGCTATGTCTTTTATCATTATATAGTATTTTGCATTATGTGGTTGGATTGGTGTAGAGGTTTATCATTGTCGAATATAGTCTTATGCCTATACATTTGAAACTTGTAACATCAGATTCAATGTTGCACATGATCCATTGGTCACTCACAAGGGAATAATTATTTGGTCCACAAACTCTTGATTAGTGTATGAAGATCTAAGTCTTTACTTGAAAACTGACTCTCTTTCCATCTAGACAGATTTTCCACTCAAAAATCTGAATGTGGAAGCATGAAAGATGGCGGGTTATGGACTAAACCATGTTTATAGTTTTGAAAATTTTGATTGGCTTTAGCATTTGACAAGGTGTTTGTCAAAATTTAGAGTTTGGTGATAGATTAAAAAAAAGGGAATAGGAAAGGAAGGAGCTGGTAAAATCATCTTACTATTACCAATCAAGTTTTTATTTACCTTATCTTGGGGTGAAATCCATTGAAGAATTAGTGTATTCATGCTTTGGTATGAGGGGAGATGGGACTTTCCCTAGAAAACACTCATAAATTTTTGGACAAAATTCTAGATAAAATAAAAGAAGCATGGGGCCTTTTCTTAACAATACCACTTTATAATAGAATAGAAAGTCTTTCTCAAAAATGGTCTATGCCATTATGCAACAAAAATGCCCATGGGAAGTGAAGGAAGGACAAGGAAGAGGAGCTATGTTCTTTGCACTTGGATCTTAATTGCAATGAACAAAGTCAACCATAGACCTTCACAAATTGGAGGGATTAGACACATGGATCTTAGAGGTGGGGCAACCAGAATGGAGGAAACTCAGTTGGAATCTCAAGCCATCTATGCTTGCATTAATACAACCTAAACTCTCGGAGCATCCTTGTGAAGAGGTCAAGCTCACAGTTGCTTCTTGTCTCAGCAAGATCATAGCTTTAACATCCTGAGTATTATCTTACAATAATGATCTTATGAGGGAGACCTTGTAGTTGATAGTGGAAGGCCCTAAATGGTTGAATAACATCACGCTTCCTACCTTTTAGAACCGATGTAGAAATTTTAACAGTCATGGTAGAATTCAACTTTGCACATTCATACTAAATTTGGAATGTGATGAGTTGATCTTTTAGTTGATCCATAAATTTTACACCAGTATTACATCAGCTCATTCAGACCATGTGAAAACAAGCATGCAAAAGATTGTGTCTCTATTATTAGAAGGCCATGCTCACATCTGCAAGATACTAAGATGTAAATTATTAGCCATTTGGAGGAAGGACCACAAGGATCCTATGACCTAGTCGAGAAGTTTGTCAGGAAAAACATAAAATTACTCAAAAGGGTGCTCACTATGAAGGAGTTGATAAGGATTGATGGAGGAAACAAGAACAAAATATGCATCAAGCATGAACGAAGGATGAGAGGACTATGCTTTATCTGCATGGGACCTTGGGCCCTTAACAATTCATGTCCAGGTGATAAGAGGAAACAAGGGCAGATCATGAAGATTCATCAATAGTTGGTTTCACTAGTTTTTAGAACAGAACCTATGAATGATCCAAGCAATAAAGTACAAATGGTGAGAAACAACACCATGTTTTTCAAAGAAACTTACAGGACAGGTCGATGATAATCAATCAACTTGACAAAGTAAATCGGGAAAGGAAGGAGGGAATTCCTCCTGATGATGAGGTAGTTCAGTCTGTAGATATCCAAGATCAGTTATAGATAACAGTCCACAAATACATCCATGTTTGAAAATCAAAGAGGGTGGACAACTTATCCCCACATGTGAAAAAGGCCAGGAAGAAGACATTCTAGGAGAACCAAATGAGGAGCCAATATAAACCAACATGATGAACATGATCATGCAAGGTATCATGAAAAATATAGTATGTAGGATAAGTCATTTCTGGAGGGTAAAACAAAGGTTCAAGTTAAAGTTGTGGTCATGGGGCATCAGGTGCAGTCAAATATAGAGACATTCTATAGGGAACGAGAATTTCTAGCAGAGGAATTTTAGGAAAGGATCATGAAGTTAAAGATAGATCTTACGATGTTGAAGTAGAGAGTCAGGGAAGCCTAAGAGACTGTCTTACAGGAGAATAGAAAATTTGAGGACCTCATAGGGGTATGTGTTGAATCAATGACCCAGTTGTGTAGTGTTGAGGAACGACTCAAGTCCCTCACAAGGCAGGAAGAGGAGTACATTTGGGAGTTGCAGAGCAGCCCTCTACAAGAGTACATAGATAAGGCTTGCAGCTCTACGAACTTGCCATTATACATTGGGCATAGCAAGGAAGAGTTATACAAATGGATCATGATGGGTGATTGGGTGGAGCAACATGAGTTGAGCATTAGGCAACATCAACATGGTAGATTTATTCCATGTGTAGGGATTCATGCATTATATACATCCCACGAGATGGATTTACAAGAGATTATGAGTTGGAACTCTATTGACAGGATACTCTTAGTGTTATGAAACCAGCTCAAGAAAAGATAGAAAAAATAGATCAATGCCTTAGAATTCAGCCTCTTCGAGGGGGCAACCTCCTTTACATTACATAAATGAACAATTCTTAGATGAGTCAAATGACAAAACCTCCTTTCTATATATAGGAGTCTAAGGAGTCACAATATAAACCAACCGACCTAACAATAATAATATAAAGCCACAAA
>APFE030705051.1:39723-50632 GCA_000404065.3 Pinus taeda | reverse complement strand
CTTAACACCTTCCAAGAGAAATCTAAGGGTCTTGAACTTGGACAAAAAATCTTCAATGCAAGAAAAATTATTGGGGTCCAATGTAAGCAACTCATTTTCGAGTTAATGGGCTCTAAGTTCATTTTTGATTCCAAAAACTTTAGTAATTTGTTTCATTGCTTCATCAGGAGTATCAAGTTCTGCAATATGGAATCTAAGATCTGGAGAAATAGACATCCATATCAACCCACGTGCTTGATCTTGCCTATTTTCCCATTTAGCTGCCTTATCTTCATCTTTCGGTTTGGTTTCTTGGCTTGTGGCTATTCTCTAAAGGCCTTTACTTCTAAGTAAATCCACAATGTAGGACCACCATTGGAAGTAGTTGGTGCTATCAAGAATAACTTGGCATGGACTTTCCATTTTAACATAAACTGAAGCTATATATGCTGAAACTAAGTGTTCCAATGGAAAGACCTCGAAAAATTAGGCTGGTTCAAAAAAATAGCTCTGAAAATGGCTTCCAGATGAAGAAGTTATGGCTTTTTGAAGAAAAGTTGATGAAGGCACCGATAAAGTGCGGGAATGTGCGGAAATGAAAAAAAACACCCCTTTTCCAACAAAAAGGAGATTTGAACCCAAGACCTCTACTCTCATAAATTAGCTTTGAACCAAGTGAGCTAAACAAAAAGTTTGAGAGAGAGAGAGGGGGGGGGGCCTTTGATTTTTTTGGTCACTAAAGCTTTGGATTGCGTACTTGCTTGAGAAAGCTCTTTTCCTCCCTACAAAAAAAAACAAAACCCAACACAGACATACAAAAAAAAACAAACCTTACGGCTTAAAGTTAGCTTTACCCGGAAACTAAATATTTTCCTCTATGTTTCTGATTTTCCGAGATCACACTAAGGTGCAACGGAAAAGAGCATACGCATGAGAAAAATCCTTCCTTTATGTTTCTAATTTGCCCAGATCATATAGAGTTGCAGGGAAAAGAGCATATGCAGAAATGAAAGGTATAGATCCGATAATAAAAAAGAAGCTAAATAAACAGAAATAATAAACAGAGAAAAATAACTAGAAACTGCAAAAAAACATTGTATACCTCTAGATCTTAAAAATGACGTAGCTAGGGTTACCAGAAACCTTTTCGCGTGAAACGAAAGGGGTTCCTCACTAGAACAGATGCTCCTAAAGCAACAGAGTAGTCCTCTCGGCTCGAAAGCAGTCAGAAACAGCAGATCTAGGAAACGGCAGTCAGATGCAGTTCTACCAGCTTCAAATGCAGTTCTACCAGCTTCAGATTTGGATCACTAACAGACGCGGCCCTCAAATAGATCCAATACCATGTAGGAATTTACAGGGTAAGTTCCTCAGAAAGAACACGAAAGGACACCCATCACAAACAGATCACAGATCAATACACCAGTATTTTTGATGTGGTTAAAACCCTCAAAGAGGGAAACAATCCACGGCCTAAGCCAACGTGGCCACTTCAGGCAATTTATTAATAAAAGAATGAAAATTTACATAAGCTATCTCATGAATATTAGCCTAAAAATTGACCTCCATGCTCTTTAAATAGAGATCATGGCCAATCGAGTGTTAAGCCCGGATCAAGTTGTCGGTAATACGAGGAGAGAATGAACCGTCGGATCACTACATATCATGACCATCGGATTGTAAGTTACAAAAGTACATAGTAAAGAAACACACTTTACCTAACTCTATTCTAGACCAAGTTATACTTAATTATATTCCTATGTGTCGGAATATCCTAACAAAAATTTTACATCAGAAATCTACCACAGTAAATCTGAAGGTAGCTAGGTGAAATAGGTGAAAGACAGATAAGTAGGGTCAAAGAGTAACAGAGTCAAAGAGTATCAGTGACAGATCAAAGTAAAGAATATTCCAGCGTGAAAATACCACAACTATCAGCTAGCTTAAAGAGCTCAAAACTCAACAGAAACAGTCAGCAACACCACAATAAAAGGGACAACAAGAAACAGTTAGACATCTATCTCTATCTTCATGCATGAAGCTATTCTATTCCCTACATTAAATCTCAAACTGTTATGAGATATTTTAAAATTATTTTTTGTATAAATACATCACATTTCGAAGTATGTAGGGTGGATTCCAAGACATTTCTATAGACTTTTTCTCTCAAATAAAAATTCTATCGTATCAATGACTAGATTGGCTTGCTAGATCAAGGAATAAAGATTAGATATTTTACAGGATTCTTGTGTAAAGAGAAATACATATACGTATTCTCTCTTGTTTGTTGTTGTCTCTCTTATGTTTCTTCATAATCTTGTTTGTTTCTCTAAAATCTAAATGTATAACAAGGAATGATATTTTAGAAATTGCTTGAATGCACTCTATCTTGACTGTTTTACATTATGAATGTTTTCTCCTAAAATATATTAGCTAGGGAATCCTCAACTACTCCTTAGCTTTTGTAGCTTCTCTGTTGGTCTATAACAAAGGATTCTTAATTTCCCTTTGTTCATGATCACCCTCACTTCTTCATTTTGATCCCAGACCAAGGATTTTTACGTGCTCTTTCATCCTAGTTAGAATCATTTCATCCATTAGACCTAAAGTTTTGCCTTTTTCTTTGCTACCCTGCCCTGCGAACATTCCATTTAATGATTTGGCCTAGTTATGCTATCCATCGATTGACTCCATAGCCCAATGGCTTGAAGACCTAGCTCTATCCATCTGTTCCAAGAATTCCACCACCCAACCTTAAATCCAAAATCAAAACCCCATGAACACTGAGAACTAGCCTAAAATCTAATAAAAACAAAGCTAAATCACAAAGAGAGAGCCCTCTCTATGCTTAGGTTGGCTAGAGCCTAAGCCTAAAAGATTGGTTTTTAGTTACCTCGGATGATTCCTTCTTTTGATAACTTCTAGGGAAAAGTTCTGAGAGATAACATAGTGGCAACCATACTAGGGACTCAAATCCTCAGTCTAAATAAACCTTTGAGAAACTTTCAAATATTTATTTCAAGCCTCTTTAAGGGTTTATTAGAAGTTATTTACAAAATTTCATAAGAAGAAAGTAATTATAAAAGCTTGAAACTCTGGCTTCAATGAGAACTCACTATACTAGGGCTAATCTAGATCCAAACCCTGCCCCAATATTGGATAATCCCAAACAAATTTCTAGACCCAAAAAACAAGAAAGTTCAGTAAGTCCAACACCTTCAATTAAAGCAGATTCATGCCCAGATGAGTGGTTTTTTCTATAAGACCTCCCCTTTGATGAGTCATTTGACCTTTCCCTATTTAGAACCAGGTTTGAAAATGCATTTGATGACATAGTTCTAAAGCAAGATTTTATTGCAGAACTCGAAGTCCAAAAGGAAAACCAGTGAGTCGATGAGTATATTCCAAATTCCCCTCATTCATCCCTTATTACTGCTAACATCCTTGAGCTTTCTGAACTAGTGTCAACTACCCTTAGTTCACCATTATTCCCTTCCACCTCTGAAATTCATTCCTCACCTCCATTTATACCTGCAATTCCCTACCAACCTATCATTACCCATCAATCACCTATTACTCCCAGTTCACCATCAACTACTATATCATCTCCTGGTTCCCCACCCCACTTCTTAGCCCTGCCCAACTTAGAGCCATGGAAAATAGATATGCTCCTCTTGTGTTACCTACCCCACTTGGTGCCATGCCACAAGATTACCAAAACAAAATTGTCCAATTTGATGGCATAGGACCTTATACAACACAACATCATGTAAACAAAATGATAGACTACTTTGAGTTACATGAAATTGATGTCGGAGATGTTCAAATGAGACTTTATGCTTAGACTCTAGCTGGTGATGTTAGGAAATTGTTTAGAGCTTTACCTGCTAATAGCATAGATAGTTTAGATATATATTATTAGCAATTTTTAAATAGATGGGAAAAGAAAAAGAACCCTCTACAGATCCTTTCAGAATATGAAAACGTCAAAAGAGGACCAAATGAAACAGTCCAGGATTATTGTACCAGATTTACCAATATATACAATGCCATACCAGTCAATCTTAGACCCCCACCTAACTTAGCTCTGATAAATTTTCCTGATGGGTTTGATACTGATATGGAATTTCAACTCAGAGAGAGAAATCCTCCAACTTTAGAAGACATGCAGAGTGTAGGAGTTAGAGTAGAAACCAACTTGCTAGCAAAAAGATCTAGGGTTAGGAATGAGAGGAGAGGATCTGCCAAAGATGAAGCCTCACCCTCTGACCTTAAAATAGATGTTCTAACCAAGGGTATGGAAAAATTTATGGATAAGATGGAGATCATTGATAGGAAGCCTCAATGGGATAATATTTAGGCACCTCTAGTGAGAAATCCAAACTTTAGGAAGAATCATAATCAAAATACTAGGAAGAATGGACCTGATTAGAATATTAGGCATCCATTTCAAGAAAACTATGCTGAAACATCCCATTTAGATGACCCTGAACAAGACACACAAATTAACTTGATGGGATTAGATGATAGGGAAATTGTCTTCTTGACCCAAGATGAGAAGGAACAGCATATGCTACAGCAATTGCAGACCCAATCTAGAGAATCGTTTGATTATAAACAAGGGTATGATTCTGCTATTTTTGAAGTACACAAACAATATAATTTAAGGAGTAAAAATAATTTTGACACTCCTAAGCAGACCAAGAAAACAGTGCCAAATCAACCTAAGAAAATCAAAACAGCGCCAGTTACTAAGACTCTCCAAATCCTCCCTAGACCAAATCAGAACCCTTCTGGTCCCATCATTGTAGATATAACCCATGACCAACCCCCTAATGATCAACCATCCAATTCAATGCCCTCCAAGGATATAGTGGGGAAATCTCCAAACACCATATTAGAAAATCCACATAAAAAGACCTTATGCAGAAAAACAAGAGAAACCTACTCCAAATTCTGTTATGAAGATTCCAAGCAATCAAACAGAAAAAGCCCCTTTGCCTTTCAATTTGGGGGAAGAGGTAGCTAAACTGGAAATTTTAGTTCCCTTAACAGAGATGATTAAAAATGAAGCCTATAAGTCTCAAGTAAACAAAACCTTAAACTCTATTGATAATGAAGACTCCATCAACTTGTTTGATGATCAACCTGAGCTTATATTCCGTCCTAATGTCAATGGACACCCACTAGAAGGATGGATACCACCCTTTTATATTAGCCTTAGCATTCATGATAAAATCTTACACAATGCAATGTTAGATTCAGGGGCCTCACACAACTTAACGCCTAAATCGCTTATGGAAAAGTTAAACTTGGACATTACTAGACCTTACAAGGACTTATTTTCATTTGAATCAAGTCAAGTAAGGTGTCTAGGATTAGTCAAAGACGTGTTTCCTTAGTACAATATCTTGCTAAGACCATTCTCATGGATATAGTAGTCGCTGACATCCCACCTAAATATGGCATGCTACTGTCTAGATCATGGGGAGCTAAACTCCAAGGATCTTTGCAAGTTGACACAATCTCAGTCTTTGGACAACCTAGAAAGCTGTACAGAGATACCCTAATGAAATATGTAGTGAGTAGCCAGGATAAACCTCAAAACTTTCCTATCTATTCCCTTAATTATGACATTGATTCTTTTATTTTGTATAATGTTGAACAAACACAACAAACCACTTCAGACAGTATTATTTCAGAACCAAAAGAAATTGTAGTTTTAGATAAGAAAGAAATTGTCCAAACTCAAGAGATTTCTAATAAACAAGAAGATCAAAACACCTCAAACAAGGAAAATTATCTTCCCCCTGACAACGAAAATTATGAACATGAGATATTATGGTACCTTGAATTTCATGGATCAGTGAATAAGTTAGGAGCAGGATCAGGAGTGTGGATATATAATCTGGAGAATGATCACTTAGAAGGCCATGCTTACAGACTGAATTTTAAATGCACTAACAACATGGCTGAGTATGAAGCACTTCTTTTAGGTCTTAAATTAGTTAGGAAGCTAGGAGCTATAAGAGTTTCTGTCATGGGAGACTCTGAATTAGTGATAAAACATATTAAAGAAGAATATATGACCAAAGACCCTAGATTAAGTTGTTACAGAGGAACTATTATAGAAATACTAAACACACTCCTAGAAACCAAAGTTGTTGTAATTCCTAGGAAACATAATATGCAAGCTCATAGATTAGCAATGTTTGCCAGCACTTGTAAGTTACCATTTCAACCTAACCATCAGTACACTGTTGAGGTCATAGACCTACTATCTCAGATAACTTGAAAAACTGGCAAGTATTTTCTAATGACAAACAGATAAACAATTTTTTAACCTTAGAGGAAGAGTTTGTAAATAGTAATATAGACACTGACATAACATTAGATCCTGATTTTAAAGATGAGATAGAAATTAATGAAATAGAAGATGAAAAGATAGATATATTCCACCCCACTAAATTTACAAAATTAGATGTAGAAAACCTAAAGCAAGTTGAAATTGATGAGATAATTAACAAAGACTCTGAAATCATTAATCTCAAAGACAACTTTCTACCCAAAGGATTAACCCCTTTGGATGACTTGTTTGATTCGAATGATGTCCTTAGAAAACCAAATATGGAACCCTTAAAATCTGACATAGAGGAGTGTATTATAGGTACTAAGGAAAATCCAAACTTGATCAAACTTTCAAAGTCCTTACCTCCTACCGAAAAAGTGAAATACATTGAACTATTAAATGAATTCCAAGATGTTTTTTCTTGGAGTTATGAGGACCTCAAGTCCTATGACACCAGCATCATACAACACACTATTCCCATAAAAGAAAACCAGAAACCTTTCAGGCAGAAGCTTAGGAGGATCAATCTCATCCTATTGCCTTCTATTGAAAAGGAAATCCAAAGAATGTATGAGGCCAAGATAATATCACCAATTAGATTCTCTGATTGGGTTTCAAATTTGGTGCCAACAAGGAAGAAAATTGGTGAGATCAGACTTTGTGTTTATTTGAGGAAACTTAATAAAGTTTCACTCAAAGACAATTACCCTCTCCTGAAAATGGATCATATATTACAAAGGGTAGTACCAGGCTAAAATTGCATTTACTACTCCTTGGGGCACATTCATGTATGTGAAGATTCCTTTTGGATTAAAGAATTCAGGGGCCACTTCCCAAAGAGCCATGGACATAGCTTTTTCTAAGGAAATTCGTGACTTCCTAGTAGTATACTTATATGACATCATTATATTCTGAAAATCTAATAAACAACACTTAGATCATCTAAGGCAGCTCTTCATCAAATGTAGGAAGTATGTAATTTCTTTGAATCCCAAAAACTCTTTATTTGGGTTAAAAGAGGGAAAGTTACTAGGCCATATAATCTCTAAAGATGGTATCCGAAAAGATCCCGCAAGAATTGAAGCCATCTTATAGATACAACATCCTAGGAGCATTAGGGAATTACAAGCCTTTTTAGGGAAAATTAAATTTCTTAGGAGAGTTATTTCTAACTTAGCAGAATTAATTAGGTCATTAAACAATATGTTGAAAAAATATTCGACCACAAAATGGATCATTGAGGCTAAGAAATCCTTTGAATATATTAAGCTAGCCTTAACAAAACCACCAGTTTTGATCAGTCCAAAGTTTGATAGAGATTTCATTATATTTTCCTTTTCTTCAAAACACACAATTGTTGCAGTCCCACTGCAGAGGAATGACGAGGGTTATGAACAACCTATTTCCTTTTTTAGCAAAGCCCTGAGAGATGCCCCCTTAAAATACAATATAATGGAAAATCAAGCCTTTGCTTTGGTCAAATCTATCAAAGATTTTGGAGTTTATATTTTATATCCTCATTTAATAGCCTATGTCCCCAATTCAGTAGTTAAGTATATCCTAACTCAGGATGGTCCAGATGGAAAGAGAGGGAAATGGATTGCTACTATATTAGAATATGACCTAGAAATCAAACCAACAAAGTTAATAAAAGGCCAAGGTTTAGCCAAGATCATGGCTGAATCAAACTATCAGGCCTTAGATATAAATTTTATTGCAGAAATGGATAATGGAGAGGATATGGCGACTCCACCAATCAGCCAGACCTTTATTGAATCACCATGGTATGCTGACATCATATATGTTTTACAAAATTTACAAGCTCCTCCTAAATTATCCAAGACCAAAAGCAGATTTTTAAAAATGTAATCTTTAAAATTTTGCATAATTGACAATGCTTTGTTTTGGAGGAATCATGAAGGTATCCTTCTTAACTGTTTATTGAAAGAAGAATCTGACGAGGTGTTACAAAGATTTCATGCAAGTGACTGTGGAGGACATCTTTACTGGAAAACCAATGTTGACAAGATTCTTAGAGTTGGTTTCTATTTGCCTACTTTGTTTTCTGATGTAAATAAATTTGTAACCTCCAGTCATAAATGTCATATTCTTGAAGGAAAGAAAAATATTTTACCCCTGCCCCTAAAACCAATCTCTGCTGAAGCACCTTTTCAACAATGGGGTCTTAACTTCATTGGTGAGATTCACCGACCTTCCTCTGCCCAACACAAATGGATCCTCAGTGCTATAGATTATTTTACCAAATGGATAGAAGCCATACCATCAAGGCAATCCATTGACACTATTATAATAGCCTTCCTCAAGTCCAACATCCTATCTAGATTTGGGTGCCCAACCAAGACCATCGCTGATAATGCAACAGATTTCAAATCTAGAACAAGGATTGATTTTTGTAATAAGTATCATATAACCCTGGGCCACTCCACAGCTTATTACCCTCAAGGAAATGGACTAGCAGAGTCCTCAAACAAAAGTCTTGTAAATATCATCAAAAAAACTGTTAAATGATAACAAGAAAACATGGAACAAAAATCTAGTAAATACCTTATGGGTAGACAGGCTAACCACAAATAAATCCATTGGTACTAATCCTTATCAATTAGTTTATGGAATGGAAGTTGTTTTCCCATCTTCCTTGGGAACACCAATGATGAAGTTACTCCAAGAGTTGTACGTTGAACCAATTGACATCCAAAGAAGAATCAACCAAACAATTCACTTGTAGCAAACCAGGGAAAAAGTGTACATCAGATCTCAAGTTGTGCAAGAAAGGATCAAGAAGAGTTTTGATAAAAGGACTAAGTGTGAATATTTTTACCTAGGGGACAAAGTTCTAAAATGGGATTCAAGGAGAGAAGATAAAGGTAAACATGGGAAATTTGATTTCCTTTGGAAAGGTCCATATATCATTTATACTTTCAGAAGTAATATTGCTTTCTTTCTCAGAGAAATGGATGGCACAGAAGCAAAAGGAGCACCAGTGAATGGTCAAATGCTCAAACACTATATTGAACCTAGTTATTGATTTCACTGATCATTTGTACATACTTTACTTTCAAAAAGTCTAGAGTTGATTGGATGGTGATTTTTGAAGTTGAAGCCTGAAGAGAAGGCCCTAAGCTTCAAAAAGGTTTACTGTCATAAATAACAATAATGTAGAAACATGAAAAGGAAAGGTTACATGGTAACATCACAACAATTCAAAAGGCCATTGGTCTACAAAGTTCTTGACATTTCACCAGGAAATGCCATCCCCAAGTGGAGCCACTATTAGGTTCCTATACCAATAGGAGTCATAATTTTGATATTAAACCTGTAATATGTACATACCTTTGCTTTCTGCAAATATTTTCCATATTCAAAAAATTAAAAAATGTGAACAGGGTATGTCCTAAATGAATAATCAAAGGAAAAAAAGAACAAAAAGGTCAAAAAAAGATGAAAAATATGAACCCTAAGAAAATAAAAAAGACCATGAAAGTGAACAAGCCAAAATGCCACTACTATTTACATTTTATGCTTAATAAATGATTGTGTGTAGTTTGTAATCTTTGCCACAATCCATGATAGTCAAAATGTTTAAACTTGGCTATTTCATGTTTCGATTTCATGTCTATAGTTAGAGAATAAAAAATGACCAAACTGTTTAATCTTGGCAGATAATTAGATAGGTATAGTAAATAAAAGGAGCTCAACTATTTAATCTGAGCCCTTGGTAAGGTTAGATTCAGTTAGTTTACTATTCTAAAGAAAAAGAATTTTTTTTTATAATGGTTTGCCAGCGCAAATGCACCCTAATAAAGAGAAATAAAAAATGGTAGGATGAGTAGATGTGGTAAGTAGAAGAAAGGTTGCAGAAGTATGATGATTGATTAGACAAAAGCATATTTATTATTCTCATCACAAAGGTTCCAAATGTGAATGGGAAGTCAAGCATGTAGATGGATATCAAAGTCAATTAATTAACTTCCCTCATTCATTTCACCTTTTACTAAACTAATTTCCCACGATAAAGTTCAAAGTACTCAATTCAATGAGGCTCAAAGCATTTCTCTGACTTTTGTAGGGACTAGACCCTTGGCTCAATGACTTATAGGCAATAAGTACTAAAACCCAATTATAAAAATTCATCCCCTCCTTCAGTTCATTAATTTTCCCTAATAATACTCTTTTCCTAAGGTTAAATTACTTTTTCCTAGGAAAAGCATTTATTCCCCCACCTAAATCATTTTCATATAAAAAACCCACGAAAACACTATATCTAAGTTTTTATGTTATTATCGAAAAATCATTAAAATATGAATATCATATACTTAGGGTATGGTGCCCCTTTCCGCTCATTTTATTAATTACTAATTTTATTTATTTAAATCCTAAACAAAAACCCTTTTCCCATATATATTTAACTCCTGCAATATTAACTAGCCTTATACCCTAGTTTAAAATATAAACTATGATTTTTTACCCAAACCCCGACAAACCCACTAACTAATCGATCCGCGATTAAGTTAGACGAAAGCCCAATTAAACCCTCCGCTAATGACTCTGACACCTTAAACC